>LUCW03000215.1:27500-90000 GCA_001586965.3 Sphaeroforma sirkka
TCCAAGACATTCTGAGCACAGGAATCGGCATAAGTCCAACCATGAAGGTCACTTCCAAATGGTGCTGATAGACGTTCAGATGATTAGAGATTTCTGGGAAAATACAGGCAGATAACTCGCACCTGAAAGGGTATGACTTCTGCTTTTTTTTTTGTAGACGGATATAGTTGAGGTAAATATCCGTGTATATTTTCCATCACCTTCGATAGTCCATCGATATTCCATGTTGGTATACGTAAAATTCGATGTGGCTGTTAGATTGCATAGGGACGAGTTACATCAAAATATGAGCTGTGACGATTGGAGATGAGGTTTGATTCATCTTTGGAGATCATAATCCTCGAGTTCACAGTGCAGATTAGCGAAATCACTCTGAGACCAAACATGCGCAATTGGACCTGTACATATTTATCAGCAGTTCTAGAATTGAGACGTCGGTACTTCCACCTATATCTCATTAGCAATGTATTGTATGTAATTTTCAACGACAAACCACGCAATAGTTTTGTGAGTTTCAACACACTAACATGTACCTGACCTCGCATCTGTTACGCTCTAAACTACAGGTGCTGCACCAAGTTATTGAAAAATCGATAGAGACCAGTCTCTCGATTAAACATACTAAATGCGGCATAAATATACTTGCCTGCTGTAGAGTTGTGTGCAACTAAGGAAGGTAGAGTGACGATCGAAATGTTCGGGCTGACGAGTCTCGAATTTTCGGTATATTTACGGCCTGGTGATGAAGTCATGGCAATTGCAGCGTGAGTGCGATGTGACACTTGAACTTACTCGCACAACTGCTGAAACGATAAATATGTTCTCTATAGAACAATCTTTGTATCACAACCATTAGCAATATTAGAGGATATTAGATGGGAAGAGTCAACAACTACTTATCCGCACTTTTGGCTGAGTATCTTCTATCAGAGTTTAGTATGACAACTCCGTGCTGCTGACAGAAAAGTGATTCGCCGCCATAATATCTTAGACTTGACCGCACGACCGATGACACCATCCGGGATGACACCGAACAAATTTCGATTTGTAAGAACCAACCCCCTATTGATATCATGGTTCCAAAGGGCGCACTTGTACTGGTCTCGAGCACCATGGCAGCGACAGTCTTTACTGTTATTTGGGTGCATCTGGACTCTGAAAAACAGTATAGTAATTACTAAATACAATAGCGTTCCTTGTAGATGCAACCTCCGTATCGGTTCTGAAATTGAATACTGACACCGAGAGTATTATTTGACTTGCGCGGCCGTATTCGAGTTGCATAAAAGATTCTAATTCAACACTAAAAATTATTATTCTGTAATTCTATACGAGGTCTACTTCAAAATGCTGTCATATCACGATACATGTTCATTATTAAGAATAGAGATGTTAATGTGCTAAATTGTTTTGCGCATATAAAAAATCCTTTGAGCATGTTTATTTTCACTAACATTCGCAACATGTTGATTTTCACTTAATATTCGCAAGCTTGTTTTGATCAATCGAGGTTTTGAGAACTCGTATTGGATGATTGTTTTAACAAAAAACATACTTTGTCATAGATTTTGCCGTGTTGATTAAGTTTAGTGTCCTTTTATATGTGGATTTGTTGTGTATACATATAAGATATGCTTCTCTTGAGAGGTTACTGATATTTGTGTGGTAGGGCACCTGCCAATTAATTTTGTATATAAACAATTACTTTAATTTTTTTATAGGAATGGGGACACTCAATGGCGACAATAACACAAGTGTTGGCACATAGAGCATAGTGTATTCAAACATCAAGAAATTCCAGACTTGTGTCGTGAATTCAGTCTTCTGTGCAGCAAGTACACTTCGCCGACGAGCTCACTTTTTCAGATTGCTCGCGATAAGTCCCGCGACGACTGGTGTATACCCAGTGCAAACCCGTACTTGCGCTAAGAGAAGTATAATGAAAGAGATTTTGACTGATTCGACATAGATCGGTATTTGTGATTAAAACCAAATAGCCCCTGTTTGATATGGGTTGATGTCACATTTACCAACTATTTCCTGTTTTGTTGTTTTTCCCCCATCCTTTGTCGCTTCACGCTTAAGTGCTGGGGTATGAGCGGCAGATGTCAAATTGTATGAAGCGCAGTATTGCCTCGTGAGTCTGTATACATTTTCAAGGAAAGTGGAATTGCTGCTTTTTAATACATATCGCGTCGGACATTGCCTAGGATATAGACCGATAATGATAACACAATGGCTCTCTGGATTAGGGTCTCGAGCGGAAATAAAGTTTTTCTCTACGACATCGGAAATTTAGCAGAGACTATATCCAGTATCCAGAGGGCCATGGATAACATTCACACCTTCCAAAAAAATGATGAGCACATCACCATTGACTATTTTCAAAATTGCACATTTCGTACCCCGACCCATGGTACTTTCCACGAACTTCAACTGATGATTGATGTCAGCACACCAATCATATTTTCTTCAGAATAGACGAAAAGAAGTTATTTCAAAAGTTTTATAGGCTTTTCCTGGCCATATCCCGATTAGGTTCACGTTAGTGCGAAAACGGTATCGTTGACCTCTGCGTACCGATAAGGAAAAAGAAAGCAATTCTACTGGACCGATAAATATCTATATATACTTTAGAGGAGTCTCGAGTTCGCCAGGGACAAACACTCATCACAGGTTACCGGCGCTAAAATCAGCTCCTCATTATCGTCATACAAGGCATGTTCCTCTTATTTGGTGTTGTTTTTCTTGCACATCTACATTCTTCTAAAATGTATACCCACTGCAAAAAAAAATTGCATCATCTTCGTTATAAGTGTTATAAATTAACTTGTTTTTGCAGCATGAAGTACCGATTATTATTATGAAATATGCAAATTAGCTATAGGTTATCACTACATAGAAATTAAAACTGCGACGTGCTCTATCTCAAGAGATACTAAAGGTTGCAATCAAATATATCTGGAGAGGTAGCAGGCCTCTCAAACATGCACTATTTGAAGGTATACCCCTTCTTCCCCTGATAACATCATAAGGCACATACATGTATTTGTTGATAAGTTGAAAACATTGCCACGTGCCGATATCAATAGTGCAACTACTTAATTTCATACTTTGCACTACGCTGAATCTGTGGAAAATAAATGTAGAAGTCAATATTTGTTTGGCATTATGAAAGGCGAATTGTCATTTTATTGCTGTGTTATGGAGATTCAACCGATGTCCATTCGACGGTTTGAATATATTTGTTCGGATATATATTTTCTTCTCTGAAAAGGTTGTGAACAGAATAGTTTTTGGGATGAACTAGTTCTTTTGTGGTAGTTGAGTTATGTCGCAAACCACGATATTCTGTAGTCGCACTTCTACGGATATGCAATGGGTCGTAGTACGAAGTACAGTCAAACAAAGTATGATTCCTTTACTTGGAGATCTACTCTCTCTGTGTCAGGTGGACTTAGTGATATGGTCGGCACATTCGCCCACGTATAACACATTATGATGACTCGTACTTTATCATGCGGGACCTGAGGGTTAAAAAAAAATGCATCAAGGCAAAAACCTTAAATAGGGCGAAACTTATAGATTTATATATAGTCGTACAAATACTCATTATCCGGAATCAGTGTAACCAATAGGTTGTGAATCAGGGTTACGTATCCATTACCTGAACTAAACATTATGAAGTCATTTGTGGTGCCAAAACTTTTCCTTCAGAATGTAATTACATATTCTACGAGCAATGCCGGGCAAGTCCTAATTTTTATACAGCACTTGTTTTTTTTGTTATTTTTATTAAATCTTAAAATCACAGAAACTCGATTTGCATATTCAGGAAATAATAATTAAGAATGCTTAGCCTACGAGTATTATCCTGGAAAGTGCAAGCCTGCTTGGATCTTGAAAATACTCGCATATAAGGAGGTGTGTTTCTCATAAATAGACTCGAAGCCAGCTAGTTGTATTTCAAGGTGTGTTCTCTCAACATTTGTGTCATTCTGAAACTGGCGCTATAATTTATGAAGATGAAGGAACTGTTACAAGGCTCTACGTTGAACGAAAACTTTAGAAAATAGCTTCTTGGTCATTTTACGCCTCCTTCGAAACCGATCTCGACCCTTAATGTGTGCATCCGTCAAAATACCATATAAAAATCTTAATTTATGTGGATACGAGTAATTTGTGATGGTATCGTGCTGCACACATCTAAGAAACATTTTGTCCAGTAGTTCTGTAAAATTTAAATCACAAGGCGTCGTATTTTAATTGGAATTGATTGACAGCTCCAAGCGAGAAAAGGAATAGCACATCATGTATACATATTATCCATTCACATACTGAGTATTGGTGTGCCAGTGTAAAATTTATCACTGTGCTTTTAACGAGCGAATTTCTTGTCATCATCAAACATCTTGGTGGGAGTTCGATGTGGAGCGTGGTAATGTTAAGCAATGTATTTCTAATTGCTCCAAAGCAATTGTTCAAATGGTATTGGGATTCTTTCAGGATATATTAGTTGGACCATATTGTTGAGTATACTCAATCTAGTTTTAATTGATGCATACTGTTTTTTTAGAATACGATATCCTGCTTTATGTCACATAACATTTTTTTTAAATCTACCTGATTTCTTTTCTGGTTGTGATGTATTGAAAAAAAAATAGAATACGTCGCCCCGAATCCAAATAGTTTGAACGAATATATCAGATACATATGTATACAAAGGGTATAAGTGTAAATGTTGTGTATCATTAAATGCTTTCATCGAAAGTCGGTTAGTGTTTGAAGACAACTGCTGTCACGCATAAAATGATAGGCTTTATCTTCTGCCGCATCACCAGTGATCAGCTTGCTCAAATTGTATTGAAGCTACGTACTTCTTTGATTTTAGGAGGTTATTCTATTCTTGAAGGTAACAATTAAATACTCGAGGACTCCTGTGGTATGTACACGCAGATGCCAAAATAAAAAAAGATAAATATTGGGGTATGCGGCGGAGAACTAGATCGACAATTATTGAGCGGACACTATGCAATAGAAACCAAGATGTAGAGTTTGAAAGTAACTGATAAAACACGACCAAAGGAAACAAGAGACCTACCCTCAAGTGTAAATCTTTCAGCTAGGGGAAATTCCTATGCTAAAGGATTCGCATTGAGTCTTTATTTGTGTTTGGTGTTTTTACACAGAACTTGACTCAACTTCTAACTCAAGTGTTTCTCTCACACGCGTGAGTCCCGGTAACATCTATCGGATATCCCACTATATTTCTGATCACTTTATTATCAGAAATATTGGATCCTGGATCCAAAACTCAGTATTTGATGGTCCTATGTTTTGGATTTTGGATTGGCTTTTCTGATAATCTGGTTCCTATATGCTACAGTCCTCAACTTTGTACTTCAGAGCCTGTGGGGGAGTGGAGAGTGACATCTTATAGTACTAGATTGTCTAGAGGTTGGTGTTTTTGTACAGGGAAAGACTTGTCCCTTAGAGGGTTAAGATTAAAGACCTGCCACCATTATATATTCTTACATATTTTCTATTTTTAAACCTATGCTTTGGCGGGAGTTCTCGACCACGCTCATTGGGGTCAGTCTTGACCTGTGCTCTCGGTTGATCTCAACTTGGCTTAAGAAAACCCATATCATTGGTTGCTCTACAACCGAGTCTTCGTTTCTTACCACTCTGACTTGTGAGTGGAGCATACTTCAAGGTGAGAGAAGTGGGGGTATCCTTCAGTGTCAGTGAAACTTGGCTATATTCACCGCCTCGTGCGCTTCTGGTTGCTTGCTGATTGCTCATCAGTGTTTGTTGCTGTAGACGTCTTCGGCCTGGATTGCCTTCGCTTGCGTTTGGTACGTTGTCGGTATAGTGTAAGAATATCAACATCTGCGATGTCTGATTCATGCGTCCAGGTACGTTCCTCATCTGTCCACTATAGTAGTTAATCTTAGGATCCATCACCTTGTGTGAATGGTCTGTGGTCAGGTATCGAGGAAAACTGAGTCTCTTCTGATGGCTGCACTTGACTGTTGGTGGTGAATTCCTCGCCCGCGTTAGCCTTCTTGACTAGTCCGATTAATTCATCACTGACCGAGTTAGGATATTCCAGTGCTATAGTCCCATCAAGGATAGAGACTAAATACCTGTTGCCCTCCTTGCGTACTATTTTGTATGTTCCTCCGTATGATATTGTCATTTTATTCATTTCACCTAGGTAACAAAACAATTACAATGTGTTTTTCATGGAAGTGTACGTACTTTTCTAAGTATTTTCGGTCATATGCTGCGCGCAGCTTTTCTTAATATTGTGCAACATTTGCATTTAGTTGTAGCCGAATTGATTCTTCTAGATTTGCCAGTCGTGTTTCCCACGGTACTGTTGTACCGTGTGCATTAACTGGTGTGTTATAATCGGTTAGTTGGTTTTGTCTTCGTCCATAATACACATTGAATCGTGGTGATTTGTGTCTTTGTGACAAACGTAAGTTGTGGCCCATTTGAACAAATGGAAGGCGTGAACACCAGTTGCCTGGGTTTCGTTCAACGAATCTCCTTTGTAAGGGTATGTCTCTACGAGAACACTCATTCGCTCCCATTGCCTTGAATTGATACGGTCGGTACACTAGGTGCTGTGACGGGGCTTGCTCGATGATTTTTGAGAGTATGTCTTTCTCATATTCTGTGCCTTGATCCATTTGTATGACTTGTGGAAAGTCATGTTCACACATTATAGGAATTAGTGTTCGTGGGACCGTTGCCGCTGATTTGTCCATCATTGATCTAAGTATGATATATGATAGGTGCACATCGAGCCAAGCTAGAACGCATGTGTGGCCTCTATTCGAGTCTATCAAGGAACCAATGGTGTCCACTTGTCAGTTGCAAGGGGTAGAAACCCTTCTTGTGTATATTTCTCTTGAGACACGGTACACAGCCTTTAATGTATTGGTTTACATCTCCTTTTTGACGTGACCATGCGTGACCACCTAGTTGCAGTTTGTTCACTGTTTCTTCGACAGTGTAGTGGCCCATGGTGTCCTAAAGAGCTATCAGGGTAACTCTATCCTCATGTGTGTCTGTGTCTAGCTCCGCTGACTCGTCATCAGTTTGTACTGACGCAATCTTTATGGCCGGATGTGCTAGTTTCTGGTCTAAGTGTGGCGACCTTGTGCCTATCTTGGCTACTAGCGTGACCCCTAATGGGGTTTTGCCACAAGCTGTCGTGTCCTGTTTTAGAAACGTGCTGTTCGTGTTCTCCACGATCATCGGGTTTTGTTCGAGCAGTCACAGGAATTTGGGGAACCACGTCACATTTGGATAGTAGGGTACACATATTGTGATGCCCGTGGCTTCCTCTATGACTTTGTCAAGAACGTCTGGTATTCGCACCCAGGGAGGATTCGCCTTTGCGTTCATTTCCTCTGCCCAGTTTTGTAATAACGCATTCTGTTCATTGGTGTAGAACTTTGCTGTATGTGCATTGTGTGCCGCTGCAAATAAATTGATGGTGAATTTTTCAAATCTGTGTTCTGCTTTTTTGTAGAATCCTGGATGAAGTTTCCAGTCTGTGGCAGATACCATGATGGGCATGTGTGTTTCAAGGTCAGTGTATTCTTGACCATTGTGTGTATGCTCGTTGGCTTCCTTCAACACATTTGATGTTTGATGTTGAAGGTGTCTTCGTGCAATCGCAATATCTTGTCGGCAACTTGGCTGACTTTGCCTGGTACATGTATGACTGTGAAATGGTGATGGAATGTCTTTGCTATCTACTTCGCAAGCATGGGATGCAGCGTTTGCTGCTCATTCATCTGGCATAGCGCCTTGTGACTTGTCCACAATGCTATATCGCCTCCTTTGATCTATTCCGAGAAGTGTTTTAGACTGTATACCAACGTTAGTAACTTTCTCGTATTCGTCAATATCTTTGTTGTGCGGGGTTTAAATCTTTTGAGAAATAGAGTATGTCTCGTCTGACCCCGTCTATGATTTGAAATAGGCAGCCTCTCACTTGCGTCATTCATGATTTGGAATTGAACTCCATCTACTGGATACGCCAATATTGTTGAACATGCGATGGCATCTTTAAGTTCTTCCCATTTTTTGTTGAGTTCAGGTGTTCAAAGACTTGCTATGTTCTGGTTCATTTTTCCTTTCATGAGAATGTGAAAGCGTTTTGCTATGTGTGTAAACTGGGGCTTGTGGTCCCGCATAGAGTTTGCTAAGCCGATTGCTCGATGTAAGTACCTTTTCGTTCGTGGTAAAGGCCATTCAATCTTGCGTTTTGTTTTTCGGGGTCTGTTTTGAGCCCTTTGGTTGTAACTTTGACGCTTAGTATATTGACGAGTCTTGACCGCAGACACACATTTGTTGCAGTTCATCCGGAAGTTGGCCGCATTGAGTCTTTTGTCAACTTCTCGTACTGACTCTCTGTGTTCCTCTTCCGTAAGGTTGGCAACGATTATGTTATCAACGTAGACTTGTACATTCTTAATGACAATGTAGGTTGGCTATCATTCTTTGGAATTGTGCTGTTAGCGAGTGCAGTCCAGATGGTGCTGACTTAAATGAGTATTGTGCCTCTCTAAATGGAAAGGTGAAGAATTGTTGGTTATTTTCGTGTATATGGGAATGGTGGAAGCCTTCTGCCAAGTCAAATTTGGAAAAGAACTGTGCACCTTGCGGGTTGTGAAGTACTTTTTTTATTTTCGGCAATGCGAATTTGTCTTGTTCATGTTGATAATTGATTTTTCTTTAGTCCAAACATGTGCCTACATTCGTTAATAGGCCTGTTTGTTCAATTTCACCAGTTGAGAGTAGTGGTAGATTCACATGTGTTGGTGTTGTTCTCTTGTTTATGTGTCCCTCTTAGACCCATTTCTGAACATTGTCATCTGTCTGTGGTATGTATTTGTGTGGAACAAAGTTCACTTTTACGTGACCAATGTTCTTGGCTTTGACGTCTTGTCTCGGTAAATCTACTACTGATCCTGGTAAGTTGCAGTGTACGTCAAGTGGTATCATGTCGTTTTGGTCTAACAAGTCTGATAGCGATTCTCTGAATCCTTCGTGCTCATGTTCAGGGTCTTTTTCGTGTACTGTAAGAAGTGATTTCTATTTGGCATCTGTTGGTATGAGTGGAATGATTGTCACTGTTAAATATATGCCCCAAGTATGGTAGAGTGTCCCATACCTAAAGTATTGGTGATTTTTTGTTGGGGAGGTTGAGTACCTCAACCCAGTTTGATGTTTTTCTCTGTACATTGTACTCGTGCTTCAGATTGTGTTAGCTGTATGTAGCCGGGTTGTGCTTTGACTGACAAGTACAGTTCAGTTACAACACTGCGATCCATACATGAGCGTTGTACTCCTGAATCTAATTGTGCATTGTATGTAGTGCCATTGATTCGTATTCTTATGTGCAATCGTTGGTCTCATGGGTTAGGAGTTAAGGAATAGGGTGTGTAGGCAATATCATTTGGATTTATTAACGAGTTGCTGCCTTCTGACGGCTATTTTCTTCCTTCTTAAGCCACTTGCTAAACGCGTGTGGCGGGTTCTATACCGGAGTGTGGGCAAGGTCGTGGTCCTCGCGATGTTGAGTTGTTAGTTCCCTGTCCTATGGGACGTCTTCGGCCTTGTCCTACTTGTGGTCCACCTCCTCTGGGTTAACTCACCCCTCTGGGTGGACCTCCTGTGAGTGTGTCAAGTCTTGGACGGCTGACTCGTTGGTCTGGGATGGGTGTGTTCCGCACTCGCTTGCGTTTGCAGAAATACGGTCTCCGGTCAGTCTAAAATATCAAGATTAAATGAGATAACAAATTGGTCTTTATTTGTTTGTATCTAAAATAATTTAACACAAGTTCTTTATCCAATATTCCCAAAGTGTTCTAAATTCACTTTGATGGCTCCAATAGCCTGAGTATTTGGTATGACTCATTTACTTGGACCTATTTGAGACGATAGTAGATGTAGGATATTATAAACTAAATTTTATAATCTCTGAACTACTACTTACAGGTTTTGGTCTTCCCGCCAATCTCCAAAATCCAGTAAGTCTTTTTCTTTTTTTAACTTTTCTTCAGATGGAACTTTATTTATATTAGCCAATGTATTAACTTAACTTACGTTATTGTGTCTATCTACAAATTAGGCATGTGGTCATGAACACTTAGTACTTCTAGTGATAATTATTTAATAAAGAACAGCTAGAGGTACGTCCTGTGTGATCGAGGATTTTAAAGCTCTTACCAAGAGGCAGTCCCGATCATTCTCACACAAGCTACCGCTGCTAAATCCTAACTGACCTCAATTGTATCTTAGTTTAAATAACATAGTTTAAAACATAGAAATATCCATCGAAGTTTACACGTTCACGATTGCGAATGGCTTGTGTTAATGCCGCTTGCCTGATAAGATCTTCGGTTAGTTCATGAACAACCTTCTCTGATATGTCAGACAAGTGACCATTACTGCCATCAGGTTTTGTTTGAGCCTTTATTATTCTATCAGTCTCAGCTTGCTGTCCGTGCATGACTAGTGAGAGCTAACGTGACACTTTGAGCATTTTCAAATTAATGGACTCTCTCTCTATCTTAGTGTTCTTGTATCGCTTCTCCAGTTCAGACATTGTACGACGCAATCGTGAGTCGCTAAATGTACATTCAAAATTTGGAAAAGTCACTAAATGTACATTCACCTATTTTGTCAATGAAAACGTACTGAAATATTGAACAAATATGTACAAATGTGCATTTAGCGACAATTCCATTTTTTTACGTACATATACTGACTTTATTGTGTATAATTTGCTTAAATCTGAATTAAAGAGCCTTTTAGGGTTTTATTATTTTATTATATATATATATATATATATATATATATATATATATATACTCATGTACATTTAGAGTAGTTCCTCTCAATTGTACATTTAGAGTAGTTCCTCTCAATTGTACATTTTTGTGTGTAAATATCTGTGCAATGGTTCGTGTGTGACAATCTCTGTACATTGGTGAGACTGTTGTTGACGTTTATGGCATAGTTGTCGTTACCAGTATGACGTCAAGTATGAGTTATGTATTTTTGCCTGTATCTTTCATGCCATCCATGACCTCCATGTGTTTTGGTACTTGTATATGTTTCCTGGATTAAGGTTTGGATACGCATGATTCGTTGAATTGGATTGTGTAACGTTTAGTTCGTTCTTGATCCTGGGAAATATTTATTTTTTATGGGTCCCTGTTTGTCTTCTGGTGTGGTGTGTGCGTACTTTATGGTTAAACACCTATCCGTACGTTTGTATTCGTTATGATTATATATTTCTTTCCTTCTTTGTGTTGATTCTATGTTATCTTCCTGGTATGGGTGCTATTGTATTAGTGCTATTGTATTTTTCGAGATATCTTGTGTTTAGATTCGAATTTACCTCTTATTGTGTCATTACCTGTCCAAAACCTAGTTTGTGATTTGATGGTTGGTTTTGTATTGTGGAATTTATATATCCTCTTTTCCTGCAGTTGGGATGTATGTCGCTGTAGTGGAGACTAGTCTTTGACTGGATACTAAATCTTGTTTTGTATCGACAGCCTGTTTATATCTCTATATAAGTACATTCGTAGATATCTGTGCATATGTTTGCATGTATATGCCTTTCTAATGGACGTATATAATTGTATATCTCATATATGTGTACCCTGGGTTAGTTTCATGTTAGTAATTGTTTGTTTGTCATCTATATTCAATGAGTTCTGCAACTCGGTGGATGTTGAAATGTAGATACCGGATAGTGTGTTAAGTGATGCTTAGACGACCAACTGTTCTCTTACTACCGACCTTCTATATACGAGGGATTGGTATCTGTTTATAAATTTTTTATGCCATTCTTCTTTGTACTTGTGTGTCTAGGTTTCTTAGAATATATATTATCATTTAGTTCTTATGTTATATTACATAACCATTTAAATCTTGTAATTGTTTCTGATTTGTATTTCTATGCTTGAGATATTCTTAAGCTTGAATGTAGTTGTAGTGATTCTTATGTAACCCTTCTAGCTTAGTTCATGCTGTTTTGTGCTTGATGTATGCTTGTTGTTATTGGTACCTTATCATTTAGGGTGTGTGTGTCACATGTGCTTGATATTCTTAGGGCCCCTGTTTGTGTACGCTCTTGCTTGTATGACTCACTATTTTCTATGTTTTCTATCTTCCCAACATTGATAAATCAATCACACTGACACTTTTCTTTTTAGGTACACCTGTTCTCACTTAGTTCTCACAAACACGTTCTCAGTTGACACAATCACCCTAGTTGTTGGTCTTCACGTGATTTGCACTGAGAAGAGGCTCAGTCTTATATCCGCAACTCTGCAACCTTTCTTTGTCTGTTCGGGCTGGCTACGCTTATTCTTCACTTGTTTGAGTGCTCGCCTTTGTTGTTGTGTACTTCTTGTCCTCCACTCGGCAGCCCTCCTAGTTTAGTTCAAGTTCATATTAAAAGTGTGCTAAGCCCACCTTGGCACTCTTGTTCTTATGTTCTCTCTTAGCTATTTGACCTACCGTAGTAAGGAGCTTGTTGAAATTTAGAGTTTGAGAGTAGCAGATAAGACATGACCAAAAAAAACAATAGACCTCTTCTCAAGTGCGAATCTTTCGGCTAGGTAAAATCCCTAAGCTGAAGGACTCGCATTGGGTCTTTATTTGTTTGGTGTTTCTACACTAGACTAAACTTCTACTCGTATTTCTCTCACACACGGGAGTCCCGGTATCATCTGCCGATAATGCCGCTTTATTCTGATCACTTCAATATCAGAAATATCGGATCCTGGATCCAAAACTTAGTATTTGATAATCCTGGCTTTTGGGTTATGGAATGGTGTTTCTGATAATCTGGTTCCTAGATGGTACAAAGAAACCGCCCCGCAAATGTGATACTGATGCTCATGTGTCTGTCGGTAGTTTACGATTGATTCGATACGAAATTTCCAGATTTTTACAAATTCAGCAGAACAATGATGAATATATGGGTAAAAAAGATAACCACTTTTCCTCATAGTGAAAATTCGATAGAACGAACAATTTCGATCATATATCTAACTTATCTTGTGCTGATTAAAAATTTGACAACCTAATTGATCGGACGGATTCTGTAGTTTTGGTTCGTCATTTAAATTATCAGAAGTGTGGCCAACATTGAATACATCAATAGTATTGAATTAAAACACACAAAATGCAAACCGAAGAAAAAACTTTTAGCTTTTTATTTATCTGAGAAAGGGCAGGGGACCAAAAGTTTAAACTACGGTTCAAACATATTTGCATGGGCTCTACCTATATGGGATGCCGAGCGGTACAACTCAGCACTGATACAAGTAGAAACCATCATTTAAACAGACACTGCATTCCCGAGACTCCTGTACCAGCGCATGTGGCTTCTCCACTTCTGCGGATTACTTTCAGCACGCCAATTTGCGGGGGGTACCATGGTGGCTACCTGGGACTATATCTTGACTCGGTCAACATTACAAAACCACTCGTCCTGTTAATGCAAAACTCGCTTGGACACTTAACGGTCCTCTGGACAAATTTCTCTTCGGTATTTACGCTTATGTGTATTTTTTGCCATGATAGCAACCAACACCTCCCATTCAATTGCTTGACTATCGTACTGGGGGATACCTTTGTCCAGTGTGCCCAGGAGATACGACTTTATTTCCAGCCACTTTGCTTGTTTCAGAAACATGAGACGTATTCTGGTGGGTCCTAATCTACTGCCAATTAAACTGCACTTACTACAACAGCTACAACAGCACGCAATCGACATGACTACCACGGCATATAAACTCTTCACGAACATCTCGGGATCTTCCTTCTCCATGAACAGCGGACATAATACAAAACTCGCTTGGGCACGAAACGGTCCTTTGGACAAATCTCCGTTCAGTATTTACGCATATCTGTATTTTGTGCCATGATAGCAACCAACACCTCCCATTCAAATTGTTTGACTATCGTACTAAAGGATGCCTCTGGCCAGTGTGCCCCGGAGGTAAAATTTTTACTTCCAGCCACTTTACTTGCATTAGTAACTTGATAAGACGTATTTTGGTGGGCCCTAATCTACTGCCAATGAGACTGGACTTACTACAACAGCTACGCAATCAGCATGGATACCACGGCATATAGACTCTTCCACGAACATCTCGGGGTCTTCCTTCTCCATGAACAACGGGCATCAATTTACCCCCATCCAGTACTGGTCAGCAGATGTTTCTTATACCCCGCCACTTTTCGGTACAGACCCAAATCTTCAAGACTTGTTGTACCGTCTATGACACTTCCCGCTATGGCTAAACGAGTATATTCCAAATACATCAGTTGTGTGGAATGTCATCAGACAGCCGTCAGTTTCGCTCCGAAACATAATTGCATATGCTAGCCAGACTTAGCCTACTTGGTATCACGTTCAAAATTACTCAGATTGACCCGGTCCAGATTTTCACTACGAGTGTGAGCCAGCTTCCCCCCCCACACAATGGCACACAAGTTTTAGCTCCCACCCAATGGCGGAAGTGATCTGATTCATCGCCGAAAATTAGCGCACCGTATGTTTTCCATCGTTGCATCACGCGCCCCGAGCTTCTCGCGGCAGTTTCACAATCTTAACTTCCTTTCAATCTTCTCAGAACCTCTCCAACGAATATGAAATCTGATGCGCATCTCGACATATAGTATTTCACCATTGGCATCTACTTAGTATATCAAAACTACTATGAACAACTTCAATATAGAAAAAGGTACATCCGGTATTCTTCCGATATATAAATGCTAGAGAGCTTGTGCTATCCTTCTTGCACTAAGCGTGATTTGCTTGTTATAGTGGCAATGACCTTTATAAATTTATACTCCTGCAATTCTGTTCAGACTTTGTATTACTTTGATTATATAAGTGTTTGAGTGATGATTATTTAGTTTCACTACTAATACCTGAAGGCCTGATAGAACCACAAGTTACTATTAATATACCGGTTGTACAGTGATCGTACAGGTATGTAGAGCTTGTGTTATTCTTCTTGCACTAAGCGTGATTTGCTTGTTATAGTGGCTATGACCACTAGAATTTATACTCGCTGCAATTCTGCATCGGACCTTGTATTATTTTGATTGCGAATAGTGTTTGAGTGCTCATTATTCAGTTTCACAACTGATACCTGAAGGCCTGTCAGGACCACAAGTAATTATTAATATACCGGTTGTACAGTGATCGTACTGTTGCTTGCACTACAATCGCATCTTATTTCAAAGCATATGTGTGGCTACTTTTGAATTTCAACGAAGCGTCGTAGTTGATAAATCAAATATTTTTGGTAGTTTGATCTTAAATTGCGTACTAGAACGAAGCAATACAAGAATCCTCGATGCTGTATCTTATATTCTCACCCAATCCGTCGCTTTCGGTTCATAAAACATTGATGAATCACTTTCAAAATTGACCGCAGACCATAAACAAAAGTGGCACACTAACAAATAAATTAAATGCAAAGTTGCAACGTACACTAGTCATTCCAAAATGACATATCCCAACCCACGCAAATGTAAAAGCTTTGTAAGGTAGAAAAATTAGAGCATAATTCGATCGTGCGTACCTACTATTCTCAGCAATGTTTGGCAAATTAAATTGAATACTCAACTTGCATAGAAACTTTTCATTTATATAACCCATGGAAATTGCTCAATAGCCTTCAGTGAAGTCTAAGTATAGTAGGTGCAACCTACATGGCACGACAACAAGAGCTCGTCTCACATTATACTACTGATGCAGCAATATCCCTACCATGCCACACTATCCAAAACTTGATCTCGAATACTACATTCGATCGTAAATACTACATCGTGCAGAAATATGCTGCAACTTCGGCAACAAAAACTTCACCTCCATGTCTTGTATGATAATGAACATACTTTAGACTGACTGAAGGCACCATATCGTTACATTTTGTATATGTCTACTATGGTTCACAATTCTCTAGATAAAAAAATTCTCTGGTCAAAAACTGAAAAGCTCACATACACCAAAAGGTCGACGAAAATGAAGTTAAATAACAATTTCAAAATATGTATTCAAGTGAAAGACATTTATGTATTGAAATACAGCCAACTAGCCGATTTTCCATATGGTGAACAGATGGCATTTAGTATATAAATGGGGGTATATCGCAACGTTGAGATTCCTTTATGAAGAACAATAAAATGCATATATGGCCGGCAATGTGCAATACGGGAAGTATGTCTACTCATATATTTATTTAAGAATACTCGCCATCAATACAGGCAACCGTTCATTTAATACCCTCGTCACACAAGTCTAGCAGCATCGAGCCAAAATAAAATAAAACGGTTACGAAGACTACGATTGAGGTAAGCGTATGCAGTCATTCACAAAAAAGAAAAAATGCTCTTTATGACCAGCTTATCTACCATGTATATTGTGATATATACCCTACTACATTTCAAGGCATGTTTGTTGTATTGTACCAGGTACAAATTGTACACGCAATATTACATATTAAATATGTAGGTATGTATTATGTACTAACGAATCACAGTGAATAAAACAGCGGTTCACGGCTGATTCTAGGTTTGAAAAGTTGTTTCAACATCATTGGTATAAGTGCATTGAATCTTACCAGGAACAAGGTCTGACACTTTATAGGAATAATAGTATCTATTTCAATTTGAGGTAAAATACTACATGTCTACATGCACGTCATCATAATTTAGTATCTAAGAGACCAGAACCATATATACAGGTAATTTGATATTCTCTGACGCTGAGTTCACTTATGCAGACATAACAATCTTTAATATATTCGGTTTTGACCACATTTTTAAATGACGGAACTTCAGTATTTATTACATTAAGGTCTTTACAGGCTAAGTTAACTAAAATTTAATTAGTTATGTAATTGTTTTGTTCCTACGATACAGAATGAACAAACTACGTGGGAGAGAAAATATGCGTTCGATTGTTGAAACTACTGCCTGAATTTCATTGGCAATTGACATTGTTCATTGCTGAGGTGGTGACTTAATTTTCTCCGATTCGACACCGGATGAATAAGCCGATGCAGAGGTTCATGATACGCCAGACCGACTAGTATCCAAGACTTAACAATCGAGATATGCGTCAGAAAAAGCAAAACAACATGTTAATGGAGTTATCGAGCGGAACAACCACTTGGGGATGCTGGCACGCGTACAGAAAGCTACGGAGAATATTCCGTTAATTCGGCTACTATTTTAAAATTTTCGTGAATTTCTAATAGAATGTATTGACTCGACTCAAGGCGATGACACTCTAGCGGACTATGCAATTGAAAACAGCTCATGATTTTTTTCTCAGGAGCCAACCAAAATCTGTAAGTTCTGAACTTAATAATTATACCAGTTGTTCAACTTCATTCTATTTAGCCGCCCGGTGCTGAACCAAGAGGAATAGTGCGCAGTCTTGCTAGGTATCATTGTATTGGAGCTCATGTACATGATACACACAGTTCATACGTATGCGGGCGACGAAGGTAAATTTTTTAGCTAATATTGTATGAAACCACAACAGAGTTAATTTGAAACTTAACGACATATTGCGGTCATATAGAGGGTTCAGATTGAACAAGACAAGCTACAACTTGTTAAAGGTATGATCGCTAGTGCACCAATAGAAATACTCAAGGAGACCATAGCCGATACCAGGGCCAGTGGGAAACTTTTAAAAGTAACCGTGAATATTATCAGTTACGTCGGTATCCGTTGGTATCGCAACTCAGGAATAATTAACGCAAAGATAATCAATCAAATTAGCGGAATAGAGAATAAGATATAAGTGAGAGACGGGTATTTTCACAATACCCGATGGTAGAGAGAGTCCCGTTCTATATATGATTGTGATTAATATGTACAGCAGATGCGCCATTCCCAATGGCACTTCTGACTGAGTTCACTTATTCAGACGAAACAAACTTTACTAAGCGTTACTCGGTTTTCGCCACACAGGCGCATTTCGCCACACGAGTCGGTGAGCAAGCACAGCTCGAAGCGTGTTGTATAGTCGCCCTGAGAGGTGTTGAATTGGTATAGAATTATTACGTAGAAGGCGGAACATGTATAAGCGCTGTGTGATCGAGGATATTTAGGCTCTTAACAAGAGGCAGTCCCGATCATTCTTACACAAGCTACCACTGCTAAATCCTAACTGACTAAATTGTATTTTAGTTTAATATAGTTTGAAACCTAGTAATTTCCATCGAAGTTTACAGTGTGTTAAATTATTCTAGATAGAAATAAAGACCAATTTGTGTTTGATCTTAATATTTTAGGCTGATCGGACGCCGTAATTTTACACATACAATCACAAATAGAAATATTTTCGAAACTCAGAGAATTATTTGTTGATGATGATAGGATATTACGAATTAGACGTTATTATAATGTCTTAGAAGCATATGTGCCCCACCAAGCCTGTCCGCTTATTAAAATATTGAAAGCTGAACTGGTATTCTATCGTACTTGTCATTTAAACTAATGGATCTGAAAGGATCATCCGCATAAGAAGCTGGCGGTCCCGAAATTTATTGATGGGGTCGACTGAAATACACAGTCGAGACAAAACATCAGCGATGGGGTTGGCCTTCCCTGGAATATGTAACATCTCGACATCGGAGCCCCTAACCACACCATAATATCTGCCCATATGACAGCCTCTAACATCATCTTCGTATATGTGTAGTGCGCTTATTTATAAATATAGTGCCAAGACCTGTTTGGAAAGGAAAACACTTCTATATGTGGAAGTCCGTGTTTACTACGCAGTATGGTATACGAGATGTTGACTCTCTCTGTATATATGCCATTCGCAACACATATTCTCCTGTATTTCTACTAGTCATGAACATAGTTATTCATTTATGGCAATCCAAGCATCTCATCATTCAGTGCTGCCTTTTGGGTATAGCAGCATAAACACAAACATGTGTATAATAATGACCACTGAACTAGGCTGCTTATCTATATCTTTTTAAAAAATAAATATGGTATACAGTATTCTTTACACTAGTTTACACCAGTGAATCTGCTAACATAAAATATTATAATACTAGCATCCCCTTTACAACCATATAGGTTGGGTTTACCATGGCTAGTTTAGCACATCATACCACTACAATATCGCATATTGTAGGAGTCTCAAGTCTCAACCTGCTATACTTTCTGGAAATAAACTTTTTTCCAAAAACCACTGAGGTTTGTTTATGTATGTTTTTTTTTTAGTTGGTTTTTTTAGAAGGTTACGTTTTTTTAAACTTGAAAAATAAACTCTTTTATACTGTACATACTCAAAAACGATAGAATATATACGTTTTTACGGAAAACGGACCTAGGTTCGAACCTCCCTCCCTAAATGTAAAAATAGGTTTGGTTTTGTTTTTACTTTTTCTGAAGAAGAAACTGTGAAATCGAGCAGGAGGTAAAGTTGTCATCGATAAAATCTATTTTAGTATCACCTAAATTTGTTACTTACGAGAAGCACACACGGCCCCAGGGACCGACTCAAAACCAAAGTTTTCACTTGGAGCATCACAGACTCAGAAGAACCCGTTATTTTGATTTGGCAGAAAGAGAACAAACCTAGTTTAGGACCTTTGACAGCCCCCCCCTTTTAGACACTGACAGACGCAAACTGTGACCTCTTCCCACCCGAGCAGGGCATCGTTGGCCGTGGGGACTGTTTTGGCTGAAGTCACGGCACAAATAATAATATTTCATACGACCGAGAAACAGCGCCACCTCTGGGTACACAAAAGGCAATTTGTACGCCCACGCAGCCAGTAGAGACACACGCCTTGAACCACGTACTGTACAACCACGTAATACCTACATTATGCTACGCACCGTCTTTGCTCGTGGTATGGCCACGGCCTCTACTAATGGGCTTGTAGCTCCCCTGTCTGTTTTTTGTATGGTGTTCAGGGGCGTTACGCGAACGCTCTCTACTCGGCTGGGTCCAAGAAGAACCAGTTGGAAGTTCTAGACAAGGAAATGAGCGAGATCAAGAAGCTTGTAGTTGATAACGAAAATTTCAGAGCTTTCATAAATGATGCTAGTTTGCAGCGCACACAGAAGCAGTCTGGTGTTCAAGCTGTACTATCAAAAGGTGGATTCTCTCAACTTTCCATTGACTTTATCGGTATGTTTGGTCATCACGAGGACGTCCTACACGTCTCCACAGTTTGTTAGAAGAATACTTTCATATCTTGTAATTTATTCTAGATATATCAGAACACAATACGCACATGCATACATCACACACACACACACACACACACACACACACACACACACATATATATATATATATATAAATACTTATGTCTATAAGCGCATACACACACGCACACACGCACGTACACGCACACACTCACACACACACGCACACACACAGACACGCACACACACACAGACACGCTCACACACACACACAGACACGCACGCTCACTTCACACACACACACACACACACAGAGAGACACACGTATATATATATATATATTCATATTTATAGTTATATATATATATTTTGTATGTAGACAGACACAGTCATCACACACACACAAACACACACATTATGCATATATATATATATATATATATATATATACATATCGATACACGCACATACGCATATATATATACATATATACATATACATACATACATACACACACACACACACACACACATCAATATATATATATATATATATATACATATACATACACGTACATATATTTTTTATTTATATGAATTTGAGCTTTTTATATACACAAATACACGTACATGCGTGCATACGTACATACAAAAAACATATATATATGCACACAATATATATATATATACGTATATTTACACAAACCCACATACAATACATACATAATGCGCATAATATATATAATATATATATATATATATATAATATTATACATATATAATATATATAATAATATAATATATATGTATATATGCATAATATGCATATGTGCATATATATATTTTACACTGTATGTTGTATGCATATACGTATCACCAACACACGCAACACATCATTATATATATATATATATATATAATATAATAATAATATTAATAATATATAATATCATGTTACGTATATACATATTAATAATATAATATATAATACATATACATGTACATGCATTACATGCATATGCATATAATAACACACACGCTCAATGCGCACACGCGCGCGAACACGCATGCATACACATAACGCACGTGTATATACAGATATATATATATAGGATATAATGCGCACACAACACACACATATATAATATTATATATATATATATCTTTTCATTAGCACATTATATGTTTTGTGTATATACATATATATATATATTATACATATATATTATTATACATACATACACACATACATACATATATTGTGTATGTACATATAGCATATATACATATACATGCCATGCATATTACATATATTATATATATATATATATATATGCATGCATGTATGTATGCATGTATGTATGTATGTATGCATGTATGCATGTATGCATGTATGTATGTATATGTTTAGATGAGCATACATTGCATACGCATGCTCATACACATTACACATACACACGCATACACTTGCTCATACAAAATGCGCACACAAAGTATATTGTATAAATGTAGTGTTTTCTTAATGCATAGATTATATGGTTCTCATATATGTGTGTGTGTCTGTATATATCTATATTTTATCTGTATCGTTTTTTCCATACATATATGTACCCATACATGTTTTATATGCACACACACAACACACACATCATCATCATCATTATATATATATATATATATTATTCTAAAAATATATATATTTCTCATATATATTTATATATATATGTGCCTATTATTAGTATACATACCTACATATATTCAGTTTTGAATTATGTGTATATGTATATGTGTAGGTATATGTATAATAATAATAATGTATATGCATGTATGTAAAGAACATGTATACAATATATATGTATTTTGCACATGCACATATATGTGGATGTATCTATATATTTTCATATACATGCACGCATATTTTTTTATGTTTATGTTTATGTTTATGTTCATGTTTTTACATGCATATGCATGTGCATATGCATATGCATATATGCATATGTATATTTTCATGCATGTGATATGTATATGCATATGTAAATGTATATGTATATGTATGTATGTATATATATATATATATATATATATATATATGTTTAGATATATACATTATGCATACATGCACATACATATATATATATATATATATATATATATATATATATTTTATATGTATACATATATATATAAATATACACATACACCCGCGTATATATATAGATATATATATTTGTATATTTATATTATATATATATATATAGTATAAATATATATATATATATATATATATATATATATACTTTTATGATATCTTCGTATTTGTCCTTCAATTCACACTCTGGAACGTTTCCATGTTTGTGTCAAGAAAATAATGCTGTCTGGTCTGGTTTGTTTTTGATATATCATCTGTCGAGACTGAGTGTTTAGGAGTTGTTGGATTCATGTGAATAGTTCCAGGGTTTAGGGTTTAAGTATATCTCTGCATGCCTATAATAGCACACTTTATATATAACATGCCACTCGACACCTTTTCAACATGTGTGATTACACAACAGATACCATGGCCGCAAACAACCGACTGACCGAGGCAGCGCACATCATTGACGGATTCCACACTGTGATGCGAGCCCACCGTAAGGAAGTACAGATTGTTGTCACCACGGCACAGCCCCTAGATTCGTCCAGCGAGACTGCCATAAAGAAGCAGCTGAAACAGTATGTGCAAGTATTCAAGTTGCATATATTACTTCGATGAACCTGCTGTCAAATTTTTGTCTTATGCCATGTTCTATTACTAGCTGGAATTAACCTTTTCTTTGGTGATCTTAACGGAACTCTTTTTTTGTCATGCTTCAGTTCATTCTTCGAAAATAAGTTTCACCGCACACGTTTTGATGGTTGTAAACGCTAAGTGTAAGTATCTGATTGTATTATGCCACTGATTATACTACCATGCAGATTTGTGCAAAAGGGAGAGACCTTGGTTCTTGATACCAAGGTGGACAGTAACCTTCTTGGCGGACTAGTAGTTGAGATTGGGGACAACCGTGTAGACCTGAGTATCGCCACTCGCATCAAGAATGTCTGCAACGAGCTTCGCGCCTCCATTTAAGCTTAGAAATTCCTGTGTATGTGGAGTGAGGTGTAATCGGACGAGAGATTGAAGGATAATATCCTACGCACACACCCGGAAGAAGTCGACAGACTGTCAAGTTTCAAAAGCCGCTGAACAATGCAAATAAAGTTTTCTCGAAAAGAAGAGAAGTGTCCGTTTGTATTTTCAGAAAATTTTTTATCTGACTGAACTTCCCATTCGCCAAAACCGCACTTCAAACAGATCATCCGTATCGAACAAAACAGATTGTTTTAAAAAAATAAATACCAAAAGCCGGAAGCCCGTCTCAGATTGCATATCAGACTCTCAAGTCTCAGGTCTCGGGAGTATGAGCCTCCGAGGCACTAAGACAGTCTGGAGTGTTTCATTTGTAGGCCTAAATATGCTCTGAGCGTCTCATGAGATTCTCTCACATCGACTCAGATATACAAAATATTCTATGCATGCACTCCCAGCGAGAGAGAGAGTCAGCTTGATATATACATAATGTATACTTCTTGCACGTATTGCCAGATATTGATTCTTGTTGAATATCATAGTTAATTTTCTCGAGAACCAGGAAGGAGACAATGATCACACTACCTTATTTACCTCAAGATGTTTTAGAGAACATTGTGATACGAGTAGATATTAGCAACCATGCGCAGATTCTTTCGACATGCAAAGCGCTCAGAGCCACGGGACAATCCTGGTATGTACGCCGAGAAATTCTGGTCAGGAAAACGCTGCCTTCGAACAACATACAGTTATACTGCAAACGGTTCTCAGGGCAAGACATCAGCACTACGAGATGGGAAAAGGCTTCGGCCAACTTGCAGGCAGTTATCAATCAGGCATTGAAGTGGGGAGGTAAAAATATGCTCAGACAAGTGGTAGATCGCATGCGTTACTTGTCACCGAAGATGCTTTCAGATGTGTTCCTGCAGTGTTGTATGCTTGGGTTGACAGATATTGTGAAGTACATGCTACATAGTAAACTCGGAGACCCCACTATTCGAGACAACATGGCCATCCGGATGGCCTGTAGAGATGGAGATACAAGTATAGTAGAGGTACTTCTTGACGATTCCAATGTGGATGCCGATGCCGACGATGGGTTCTGTATAATCATATCGAGCATACACGGGAGGAGCGATATTGTCAAAATGTTGCTAGCAAATGGGCGCGTAAATCCTGCTGTAGATGACAATTATGCACTCGAAAAGGCATGTGAAAATGGTCACCAAGAGACTGTCAAGTTGTTATTAGAGTGTGGGGATATACGCATAGATCCTGCAGTTGACGACTTTTATCCCTTGCGATCGGCTAGTAAGAATGGGCATGTCAAAGTAGTACAAATACTTATTAGGAGCCCGTTGACCGATTCTGAAGACGATAAGGAGGTTTTACGACAGATGCTGAATGATTCAAGCTTTGGACCTGTAGATGATTTTCGCGCCAGAAGCTGCATGCTGAAAATTTTGCAAAGTGGTTGAGCGGTATAATAACACACACTAGCAGGAGAAGGACGAGGATTCTTTGCTTTACGATGTGTGAAAGCTTCACCACGAAATTAGATTGTGGAAGAAAACTTTTAAACCATTACGTAGGAAGCTTTTCACGTACTGAAAAGGAGGCTCATTATTAGCTTTTACTCTTGTATGCGCCTTGAACAAGGTTTGTAAACACGAACTCAGTCCTGCTGACTTGTTCGAATCCTACTATGTAGTATGTAGTATGTACTTTTACACTAAAATTCAGTATAACGGCGCAATAAAACACGGCTGGGACGCCGCGGGGACTGAAAGCTCACAATCGGAGGGATAATTCATTTTGTTCATAATCACGTATCTAAGGAACCTTTTAGAAAAAAAAACCAAAAAACAAAATTATACAAAAAAAGTGGAGTCTTTCTTCTGAAATGAGGAAGGACTCCAGGGGTCTACAAATGGGTCAAATAGCGTCACGGACGTCGACAAAAAATCGGTGATAAAGTTGATAGGGACTTAGAAAAGCTTACGCTTTCAGTAAGAAAAGAATATGGATTTGTGGTACAGCCACTGGTACTTTTGGTGATTTCAGAATTGTGTGACTTCAAAATATGTCATCTCTAAAAGTAAACTATTTTTGTTTCGTACTTTGGCTTTTAAAATATGTACGCTTTTTTTAAAATTTGAGACCTATTCTTATTTTACTACCTATGTATGTGCGATGAGTGCACACCTCGGCGCAGGACTGCCACTTGTAGTAGCATACAGAGGTTGAGCAAAGGACAGGGAATGAAATAATAACAAGGATGATATAGTATAATTGCGAGCTGGAAAGACCCTACTACTTACACCACGGTTGCTAAATTAGCCAACGATTCTATCAAAAAGTCTTACTGTGCAATAACGGAAAAGCTCGCTGTTCAAGTATATTCTACCGCACGTGCTGCAATACGATTCATCAGTCTCAGGAGAGATTCTGCGGTCTAGATCCAAATCGGTCCGTGCAAAGATTAAAAAGATGCCAGATAAAACGAAGAGTACTGATGCAAAGGCATCGGAAGTGTCAGACGTTAAAGTGGACTGTGAATGTGTTGATCACTTGGAGAAAACGATAGTGGATACTGTAAGTAGTTTGGGTTTTCCCTACCGTAATTGTGTGTACATCTATTTCAAAATCGATATATATATATATATATATATACATATATATATATATATATATATATATATATATATATATATATATATATATATATATATATATATATATATATATATATATAATATATATATATATATATATATATATATATATATATATATATACATATGCATATATACATATACATATATACATGCATACATACATGCGTACGTACATACACGCACATGCACACATGCGCGCACTCACACACACACACACACACACATCATCATCATATCATAATAATGCAATATCATCAATATATCATATATATGCGTTATACATGCATTATGCATGCATGCATGCATGCATGCATGCATGCATGCAATACATGCATACATACACACACATCATATATATATATATATAATATATAACAATAATATACGCCACATGTATCGATGATGCATGCGTGCGTACGTGCAATGTGAACATCATGTATCATAATATATATGTATGCATCGCTTACATACAGCACGTTTGTTTTGTATGTACATATAATGTATGTATGCATGCATGCATGTAATGCATGTATGTACGTACGCACGTATCTGTATGTGTACGTATGTACGTACGTACGTATGACGCATGTATGTATGCATGTACGTATGCATGCACGTACGCATGTACGTACGTACGCATGGCGTATGTATGTATGCATGGCAATGTACGTACGCATGTACGTATGCATGCATGTACGCATGTACGTATGTACGTAATGCAATGTCGCATAATGCATGTATGTATGCCGTAATGTATGTAACGTATGTATGTATGCATGTACGTACGTATGTGCATGCATGTATGCATGTGCATGTGCATGTATGGATGTATGTATGTATGTGTATGTGTGCATGCATGTAGCATGTATATGTGTGTAATATGTATGTATGTATGTATGCATGTGATGTATGCATGTATGCACGATATATGTATGTGATATGCATGTGTACGCACGATATGTATGTATGTATGCAATGGCTGTAATCGCATGTATGTGTATGGATGTGTCGATAATGTATGTGCATGTGGATGTATGTATGCGATGATGTATGTATGTGCATGTATGTATGTATGCATGTATGTATTGCATAATGTATTGTGATGCATTGACACACACACACACACACACACACACATCACAACACACTACATACACATCCCACCCACACCCACACATCATGCTACACACACACACACACACACACACACACACACACACACACACACACACACACACACACACACACACACACACACACACACACACACATAAACACACCCACGCACCCACCCACACACACACACACACCCAATTCCACCTACCCACCCACCGCCACACACACACGCACGCACACGCACACACATGCACACACACGCACACACACACACATTACACATACACACATACGCACACACGCGCACGCACCTGCTTACACACACACACCCCACACCCCGTACACACACACGCCACCACACACACACACACACACACACACACACACACACATATATATATATATATATATATATTTGTATTTAAATATATGTATATATTTATATATATTTTATATAACGGGTGAGTAGACTTTTAATATTACTCTGCGCCTTCTGACAATTGTTCAGTTGCATTACGATATACACTACGGAGTTTAAGCTCGCGATCACATACTTTTCCTAGACATCTATCAATACACGGGGTCATATGTACTATACGTTTGTAGTTTATGTCTTTATACATTCACATATTATAAAGAATGTTGCATTCCCCGCTGGGGGACCCTATTCTCTCATTGAAAGATATTGTATTCTGTAAAGTTGAAGTATATAATCTCCGTAACCTGATTGGTCGATTAGAGAGTTTGGTAAAAGTTGGCTGTCAATATTTTGCTATTGTACTGATGTCTGCATATCTGACTTTCGGTTCTTCCTTGTGGATTCCGCAGGTCGTTAACTGCGATGAAGGCAAACTCTTTGATCTCATATTCGAGTATCAGGGCACATTCTTCGACAACTTCGTCAAGAATGACATGAAATATATGGGTAAGCTTGTGAAGTTGCCGATTGTATGGGTTGATGCTGTATTCGAAGTTGGTGTTGAAGCAATATTGGTTGGACGTCGTTTCCGGGACAGCGAGCTTACTGTTGACATCTGTCGTGCGGAATTTAATGTTATTTTCATATGCTTTGTGGTAGCCTACAACGTGCACTCCAATCTAGTTTAGTATAAATGTTGGAAGATGCTGCGGCTGTTTGATCCTAAAGGATCTTCGCTTTAGCCTCACGCCTTGCGTATTCACTTGTAGAGGTGGTGGAAGCAGAGTGGGAGGATGACAGCACGACTGGAAGGCCAACGCGGATGTGTACATATACGAAACCCCTGAAAGTAAGCGTATTGTAGTGTGGCATGGTAGACAGTTTTACCGTACTACGAAGGGGGTTTGTAGATCGGCGCGTCTTATGGTGGGCAGATATCAGTTCTCATTCTTGTCAGAGTTCACGCCTTAATTTCAGTTGAGAATACTTTTAACGATTCCGTTGTGAATGTTTTGTATGAATATAGATCAGTAGCTTGTATACACGTAGGATCTGTAGGGGGATTTAGATTTTCTTCTTTCTGCCTTTATACACCCCACTGGAAGTAATATTACACAATTAACTGGGAGATAAAATAAATAAATAGATTATCTTCTTTCTGCCTTTAAACACCCCACTGGAAGTAATACTGCACAATCAAGTGGGTGATAATAAACTTGTTGCATTTATTACCCGGTTTCTATGACAAAAATATATCGGGTTGATTTATGTGCTCGATTTTCGCAGAAAAATTCGGTGGGACCGACTGAAGCACCAGTGGAAGAGAAGCAAGTGATATTGAAAGGAGAAAGGGGGAAGGTAGGTATTAGCGTGCAAAATCTAGCGCTATATTTGCTTCGATTTCGAGACTAAATTTTGGCGAGAGTGCTCAAAGTACTGAACACGTGCTGAGCTTCGTGGGCCGACTTCGAGGTCTCAATGCATTGGAATATGAAAGCTGAAGTTAGGTGCTATTTCGCTCCCTTGCAGAAACATGTTGTATTGTCTGAGGCAAGGACGCCGACGTTGCCGTACGGAGACTATTTTTATTCACAGTGCAAATTCTGCATAACGGCGGAGGGAGGCCAAAAAAGCCGGTTACGTATCACTGCAGAAGTTATCTGGGACAAATCTACGTTTCTGAAAGGTTGGTAACATTGTATTGAGTTCAGGCCTCGTGTTGCCACATTGAGTTCAGGCCTCGTGTTGCCACATATTTTCGCAAATTTTCAGCCCTACCAATATGTGTGGAGTCTATAAATGTGAGTCAGCACACTGATATGCCTGTCATCTATGGGGTGGCGTGAATGAATCGAACGGCTAGACTTGCGCGCTTCTCCGAGGGCGTAGATGGTCAAACCATAATTTGATCAGCTATAAGTGGTTGTCTCCCAAATCCTGCGATTCCTTTTATCGACATCTTCACATATTGCTGAAGAAATGGTATCGACGAATACTTCTTAATGTATTTTTATGCCGGTGAGTTGCTCGCAGCTTGACTTATTTAATGCTAGCGAATATCCCCTAAAAGATATGCTCGAAACAATGGTATCTTTCATAGTACTGTATGGAATTGTATGCCTCGCATATTGTGACATATAAATGTACTCCTTTGAGATTTTTGTTCCTGGTGCAATTGATGGCTCATGTATCTGCCCAATATTGCAGGATATATCACGCGCAGCACATACGAGGGCATCGATACTCAGCTAACTGCATTGCAGCATGCTATTCAAAAGGAATTAGGTGGCGAGGCTTCTGCGCCGACGGTAGGTTTGGTTGTCTTGCTGTGTAGTACATATCCAGTTTAACAACGATTAATTTGGTTTTTGAGAGAGGGGCGTGATACTTCAGTGATCTCGCAATGGGAGTGGTAGGAATCAACTAATGCCTTTGTATTTCGAACGGGCTTATACGAACCTGCACTGAATTTTAAGACGGCACCTATGCTTCCGAATTGGCAGATATCACAACTAAAAATCGGGGTATGTGCTGCAACCACTCAACCATCGGTTGCTCATTGGCTCAATGGCATACGTGTCATGGGTGCCCCATCTACAACTGAGTTTTCACATAACTATGACGTTCTCTCTTATGTAAGCAGTAGCTGTATTCCGTAATATTTGGATTTTAAGTCAATGTCGGAGGCTCGTCTTTGTCACGTTGGCACATGACATAAAACATAACATGTGTATCATCCATCTGCCCCTAACAGAAAGCGGCAGACACAGCCGCACCCGAAGTCGAGGAGCAGAAAAAAGCTTCCAGAGGCCCTCTACCAATCAGAGTGTACGAGTGGGTGGCGCAGCATTTCTCTCTCTTGGTCCTAGCTATCATGCTGCTGTCCTTTTGGTTTATGATTACCAATATGTAAGTGCACAGCATCCCATATGTTACATTTTTTGTGTACGCGGGGGATAGCAAATTCTGGTCTAAAGGCGAGGACTACAGGTATCCGCATGATATTTTTCACTGGACTCCTATGATAGTATACCAGTAAGCGATTCCCTGCACGCGCGGAGAGAGGTTTTTCGATTATGAACTTGTCAAAAGCTTTCTTTCTGTCATCTTCGATCAATATCGTCTTATCGCAATTTTGTATCGCCATTTCACGTTCTGTATTGCCATATAGGTATGTGTGCTAAATATCTTCTGACTTTTCTTTCTAAAGCACATGTACAATTGTGCTCGGAATAGTGCATATGTGTCAGAACAAGGGCACTTCTGTATGCCATCAGCCCTATGTAGATACGCACTTAACCTATTGTACATACACACAGATTTCTTCTGCACCGGACGTCGTCGCTGCACTCAGCATTAGAAGTATGGCAAACTTCGCTAGATCCCGATGGCATTATAGAAGTGTTGGTACAAAGGTAAACTATGATACATGGATATTCATAGGATGCGAGCGCAGGAACTCAACCCACTGGCCATGCACGCGAACCGTCTAGACAAGCGTGTCAATGTCTGTGAGAATATTTGATGTGGTCAACATTGGCATATATCGTCCGTTGTACGTGATATTGTTTGTTCGGTGGCCACTCATGCTCGTTTAGAGCGCCGTCGCTTATTGGGATACTCTCGTTCTTGTATCACCACAACACAATCCTGCTCTGTTCTGCTCTAAATGCTCTCTGAATTCGTCCGAATATTTGTTGTTCGCCATTTCTGAACAGATATCGACCCAATACAACTGAAGAGTGGGTCGATCTCCTGAAGCTCCAACGTGACCTGTACGCTTCACAACACGAGCGAGTTGTCACCCACTTATCGAAGGTACTATATGCGTACGTTGCTGTTTAGACTTCTCTATCTAGGAACGAAAACGCAAACCTTTCGCCCCTTCTGTCACGCAACATTGGTTATTATATGCCGCCGAAACGTGTACGAGAGTGTACGTTTGCGATTAATCTAGAACGAGTTTCACTCGCCGACGATGAGCGTACAACCTTTGAATTGGGACACTCTACACACACTGAAAGTTCTTACTGAGTTCAAGCATGGCACTACGCATTTTGTCATTTCCGTCTTCCCCCCCCACCCCCCCCTTTCCTTTTGATGCACCCATGCCACTTTCCACGGACTTAGCTTCGGGGTATCGCATATCTCCCTAAAACTATCACGTTGTCTAAGTTTGCTGTTCTTGTGGTTATATTTCCGTGCGTGGTTTGTTGGCAGCTGGACGATTCGGTGACTGGTATGCAAGAAACGCTGCGGATGATTGCCAATAGTGGTTTCGATGTAGTCAACACCGCAATAGCGAGCGATCCGGGGGCGACGATTGATGGAGCAGCGTTGCTCCATTCTGACGAATTGTAGTTTCGAATAAATATTTAAAAAAGTACACAGATAGACAGGTGTGGTGAGTGCAGAGTCGTGTTTGGGGTGTAAAATAAATTAGTATCATTTCCACGGAGTCATACAGTTAAAGGAGCTTTCTAGCATACTTCGTTATACGTCCTGATAAAACTCAAACCAAGCGCCTAACACCAAAGCCGCGGACAATAGTGCTTGCAATTTATAGCTTTGTTTTGGGTTCGCATCGTCGTGTGTATACATGTTTGTTATGGAGCCGCAAAGTAAAATGGTTGCCGCCGCGGCGCTGTACATAGAGCACAACACAACCTCTCGTGTGTCAACGATGTATTCTAAAAATTTCTAGGCAGCTGTGGTGTAGTTATAAACAATACCAGAGCTCCCCGTATATCTCATAGGATCCCTCACTGCGCCCGTTTTAAAGACATAGTCGACAGTCTAGCGATACAACAGTCTAGCGATACGACGGTCTAGCGATACAACAGTCGAGCCATCGGTACACAGCGTCATATGTTAGAGCGGGCATGGTCAAGAAGCGGATCGCCTACTATATACACCGCTATGTATGAGTACGCCACTGTGAGTTTCTTCTTTGTCTGATCCATTTGCGTACAACCTAAGGAACGGTATACGATGACAGATATGAATCTCGAGTTACGGTAACGCTACATGTCCTCTGTGGCCCACGCCAGGTAGTCGGCTGCGTTGGCCGATGCGTCGGCCTGCATTGTGAACAACTTCTTCTCGAATTGGTTGCCGCGATCTGTGAGGATGGTGTGACGTGATAGATGCTCAATATTCCAATACGGGATCACTTCGAGCCGGTGTCAGGAAAAGAGCGCAAACAGCGTGCGCATTGAGTACAAAGGAAGTAGAGAATAGACGGAGGGTTGCGCGGTTTAAAGTATCTGGGGCTACCTCATCATTTCAGTGGGCCGCGATTGATTGGTTCGTGCACAACTTAGTATCTGTGATACGCCACATTTGCGTGTCTCCACACACAGACACACTAATACCAATGATATTTATGATGGTCTATACGGTGCGCATGCGTCAAGACCACACGTACTGGAGTGTTGGATACGAAACGTAGTCATGGTGCGGTACGTTTTGTTGCACTTACCTACACCATCCCACCTGTAGCCCGGCCATATGTTGTATCGGTTGGGGGGCGGGGCAGCGCCTTTATAGACCGGCAGTTGCTTCTTTGTTTTCTTCTGTGGGTGGTGGTGGGGTATAAAGGAGGATCCATTCAAATTGGGTACGCAAACAGTACATACACGACTCATAGGAATCACATAAACTCAATGTTGTCAATGAAAAAAAAACCAACAGTATGTCAGGCGAATGCCCCTCAGTGAGGTCGCAACCATCCTGCATGAACTTCTACACTCCATCAATACGACGCAAGGAGGGTAGTAGCGGGAAGGGGAGACAGGATGCGAGAAACACAGACAAATCACAGATCAAGATCCCGGTGATATGTCCTTTTCGATATAGCACAAAGAGTTTAAAACATATCAACGTGTGATGTGCCAACCTTGACCAAGTGCGCCATGGGGTCTTCCGCTCTGTGCCTCTCCTTGAGCATGTCGTTCAGGTCTTTGTCGTCGGCCGTTCTGGCAAAGGGCTGGGCCATGACCTTGATGTCGTCCTCCATTTTCTGCTGATGTGTGCGTTCTTGCACCGCCCCTTTACCCCATCTGACAAAACGACGAAATAATTTGATATCAGGGCGGGCGTGATTGTGTTTTGATTCGAACTATGGAGCATCTCGCACGGATTGTTCTGATATCCTTTACCCCATCTGACCTAGCGACGAAAGCATTTGGTGTCAGGACGGATGTGGTTATGTATGACTCGAAGTGAAGATAATCTCATATAGAGGTTTGATGAGGATCAAGCATGCGTGGTCACAAAAAAGAGAGCCATTGTAAATAAACGTCAGTTTAACTGAATAGAGTACACAAGCGGCTATAATATACCTGTTTCCAGCCGCTCTGGGATATGCGATTTGAATTTTTTTCACTGAAGGTGAAAATTGTAGTGATACTCGTGTAGTCTAAAGCTGTTTATGTACTATACAGAGAAATAGTAAGATATATATATATATATATATATATATATATATATATATATATATATATATATATATATATATATATATATATACATATATATATATATATATATATATATATATATATACATATACATATATACATACACATATATACATACATATATACATATATACATATATACAAATATATATATATATACATATGCGTGCACACACACATCACACACATATATATATATACACATATACATATATATATATATGCATATGCATACATACGTATGTATATTGATCGATTGATAAAGATCATATATATATATATATACATACACACATTGCCATACATACATACACATGCCACACACACACACATACATACACACATACATACACACACACATACGTACACACATACATACATACATACATGCACATGCATCACACAGACCTGACACAGACATAGACACAGACACAGACACAGACACACACAGACACAGACACAGACACAGACACACACAGACACAGACACAGACACAGACACAGACACAGACACAGACACATATATATATATATATATACATATAACTAAATGTTGTGTCGTAGAAATACCACATAAAATGGGCTGTAAACGGAAAAGAGGACATTGAAAATTATGCCTGATTGCGTGGGACACAGATGACCTGGTCACAGCGTGATTGGAAGAATATGTGGCTGAGGCTCTCCTTTTAGTTGCATGGGTTCCAAACATATCTTGCGTGAATCGGGCGTGTGAAGCAACTTTGCAGAGTGAAGAGAACAGCAGTTGTATTGCCGGACGATGTACGTATGAATTGGCCATGACGGTCACTGACACCACCGTCGTTGCAACGGGAGCAGAACTCGTAGAGATATTCATAAAGAAATACGACCGCTGGATGTTAAGGGTACTCATACAGCCCATGGAAACTGATATATACGACACTACACACCAGTCTTGCTGAAAAACAACACACACTCACAAACGGATGCTGATTTAGGCATAATCAAAGTTTATAGTCACTGTGTTGCGTCAAATGATTAGTCACTATTTTCCAAATATCCTAAGGATATTGGTGCGGTTAAAGTAGACCTTCGTTTTGTATTTACACGCCACATGCCTGATATATCAAATTCGAATAACACTCTTGCACAAAGTAGAATACGTCGATGCAACGCATGAACAGCGTGATAGTTGCGAACTTCGTACCTAGTTTTCAAAAAGATTCATTTAGAGATTGGTTTTATGGAACTAGGTCTTTCTTAACTAGCTTACCGGAGAGCGGCGTGTTCGGCAGCCTCCCTTTTATTATCGGCGTCTCTTTGCTGGAGTCTCTCTAGTTTTGGATCTATCTTCTTACCCGTTTTCTTATCCCGCCTACGCATGAGGTATAAGATAATAATTTGGGCCAAGGAGCTGTCAGTGATTTCAAGTCATAGAATGAATCAAGGCGATACATATATTCAATATGGTAGCACACGCACAATGTTGTACGTGGCTCCATATTGCGGACGAAATCACCGCAGTGAAATTCACACCGGTATACTTCGCTGCCGAGAAACCGTTTGCCTTCAAACATCGAGACCGGCACTGTCAATATGCAAGTGGGGCTCTTCACTCATGTCCACCATACACGGAACCTGAGACAGGGCTTGCCATCGACACAAACATCAAAAGAAGACTGAGCAACGCAATAGCAACAACCGCCGCATGCCCACCTGACAGTCTCAGCGTGGCGTCCCATTGTTGCTTCGTCCAACTTTGCGAAATCGCGATCTTCCTTCTCCTGCGCCAGTAGACGAAAAAGGACTGAAATGTTAACTTGTGAACACTTCTTTTGACTAAACGTAGGAGTCAGACCGTATACTCAATAGTCTTACTCGACAACTACACAACGCCCTGCCATGCGCGCAGCAGTATGGATAGACATATTATACACTCATGTGTGCCACTAACGCATAGCTGATGATTGCATGCTTCTAAGATGAACAGCAGCGCATCTTTGAGCACGTAGTACGTGCGATAGTCACGAACTGTACTTTTACCTCAAGACGAAGCGATAAACAAATAAAAGAAAGCATACAACATCCCAAAGAGTAGAGTTGAAACACACCTTCTTTCGCCGGCCAGCCTCTACCACCATACTGGCTTCCACCAACCCAGCTTTGGTGCCATCCGCCATTACCTTCGATCCTATGCCGCCATCTTTGATACCATTCTCTGACCTGCGTGTGGATTATAGTGGTATGTGTCAATTATATGAGACCAGTGTGTACTGAAGCAGAATCCACTCCTACCGCACTAAGGTCACCAATCTCCTGCTACACGCCACGTGGCTAACAGTCCTTGATTGATCATGCCAAGTGCACAACCAACAGTATGAGCCTTGTGTACAGGAACAGCACCTTAAGTACAGGAACAGCACCTTAAGTACAGGAACAGCACCTTATGTACAGGAACAGCACCTTATGTACAGGAACAGCACGGCCACTCTCTATGTACGAAACAAGACGAGTAACTCGACACAGCGGACAAAATCGATGTGTTTAGTGGCAAATGAGCATTCGTGCCCAGAAACGATTAGCCGCAGCTCACACAAGTTACTTGCCTCACCCACAGTATCGATGTAAAAACTAATTATACAAACATCTTATACAATTGAACTTTTCATCCAATCGAGTCATACAACTAGTTATACGACCGTGTTGACGTGCGATACATACCGGCGCGGGGGTGAGAGGTTCTCCGAGTGATCTCTTCGCTTCCTAGGTGGCGACAGGTCGTCGTTGGCTGACTGATGTCTGCAATGGAACCGAAGTGTGGATTCAGGTTACTGTAGCGAGTTCAATACTGCGCGATGCTTGCACGGAATCGGATAATATGGTGCAAGTACTCATACGGTAGTTCTGAGTTGTTTAAAACAGCATCTACTTCATACTGTGTACACAATCCTCTCGCATCGGGTTGCATATGTCGGCGCAATTGTATTTTGAAATTCATACCTTCGCACAGGACTAGAGTCGGAGGAATCTTTGCGTTGTCGACGCCTCGGTGGGCTGCTATCCGGATGTGAGGTATGTCTACTGGCGAAAAGAACACAATACAGGCAATGCTACACTGTTAAGTTGTGAAATGGGCACAACAAAACACAGGCAATGGTGCACTTTTAGTTGTGGAATGTGCGCCAAGAAGGGGGAATCCTGCCTCTTGGTAACACTACGAAAGAGCTTGCGAATAAAATGCAGCGATATAATTGGTAGATATCGAAATATTGGGTTCATATCTCTGTGTTTTGAAGTAAGTTCTGGCAACGAGGGGGCGGCAACACTACAGCGAAAACTGTATTCAGTGTGATATCTATAAAAGTACACAAAAACACACCGCGCACGAGTATATTCATGCATGATAGAACACACTCGATGTGCAAATTAGAGAGCATGGACGGCACACCAACTTACCGCCTTTTAGTAGGGCTTTGACTTGGTGAATGTTTCCTACTGGTTCTCCGCGGAGGACTCAGGTCGGGCGAGTCATGCCTTGAACGTGGGAAATAGAACAATACTGAGAAAGGATATGTCAATAACTTGACAGAAATATAAAGAGGCTCATGCAGTGCGAGAACAAAGAATGACACGCGTCATCCAAATTGTGTACCAAAAATCAATATCTTGAAATCGGGTAGCAAATTGGCCAATCCAGATTCATGTACAGTTTATGCGCCCAGATTGTATGCCGTGGGAGAAAAGTGTATTTGCTCCTCGCCACATCTACACTGAACATGACAAACACTTCTGAAACCCGGAAAAAGAATTGCGACACTACATGCAGAAAAAACACTATATTGGACAGATGAGTGGTATTTTCCTGAAGGCCCAGTCCCCATACTCTAGCACTTTGCTAACACTACTGCAACCGTATTTAAAAATACCAGCTCTATTACAAAAACAAAACGTGATACCTCCTCCTGGGCGAAATTTGATCGGGAGAATCATGTCTTTGCCTGCGACGCGGAGGGCTCTGATCTGGGCTATCGTGTCTGCGTACAGCCATGCATACACAGCAGGATAGAATAACCGTCAGTGTCAATTGCATATGTATTAGATAAACACAGTATATTGAAGCTTGTGTCCGGCACAAATAATGCATTGAAAATACCGCCTGCATAGATATAGAGGTCGTGACTATTGTTAATGGCACTTCCGATTAGATTTTCAGTCTTGCGAATATAACTGGTTATTCAATACCACCCATACCTTTTTCGGGGTGGGCTAAGATCCGGTGAATCGTGTCTGGTACGTCGTGGTGGACTTTGGTCGGGAGAGTCATGCCTGTAAATAAACAGGCAAGACATTCAATCACGTATTACATCAGCATGTTTATCACCATGGACATGAGAACTAAATCGGAGCGTTAAAAATAAGTAAAATTTCGATCATCACATCGAATCTTGAGCTGGAAAAAAAAAATGCGTGTCTGTGAGTGGATTCATGGGTTGTTAGATGTACGAAAACGTGAATTACCGACAATAGGGGCAAAACTTTTATCCTTCTGAGGCTCCAGGTCTTACGAGTACCAGCGAATTGAGCTCATAGTATTGTTGAGTCAGAACGTGAGGTAAAATATACGTTCTCAAAGCTCTCGTTTAGTTTACTCACTTTACCAGAGAACAATGGGTACCCCAGTGTAGGGGTACGGCTGCAACGATGCCATCATCATTCATTTCGCTGCCACAAACCAACGGCGTCAATATCAGGGTGGCTAATACAGAGCGAGCATAGGCACAATTGCGCCGGTTTCAATCATACCTTCGTCGGGGAGGGCTTTGATCAGGCGAGTCATGGCGTCGCCTAGGCGGACTTTGCTGAGGCGAGTGTTGTCTCGCTCTGCGGAGAGGGCTTGGAGAGACAGAATCGTGCCTGTCAATCAATTAAGTGTACATTAGGATTAGAACTTGAGCTAAAAATATCGATAAGGGCGCTCACAAAAGTTAATTTGTGATAACCAAAAGATGACAAGTTTTCAATAATCAATGTCAAGATCTCAACAGACTTTATATTAGAATGCCTACCTGGTTCTCACGGGAGCTGTAGACTGATCAGCGGCAACTATGTGAACAGTTGAATGCGATATGGTGAGACAATCGATAAGCAACGTCAATCAGACTATTCCATGACTGACGATGTTCACAAAATTCCAAACATATCGGCCAAGTGATTTGAATAGAAAATGATCTATTAGCAAGCTAGACTTGCAATAACGTCCCGGCCAATCGGGAAATGGGTGCACCTGATACAGGACCACGAACAAACCCGAAACAATGTCAACATATCCATTTCGATAATTAAATTAAGTGGACGATATCACCATTTTACTTACCGCTCTTCCAAAGCTTAAGGTCAGTGCCCTTGATGGCACCCTCATCGATGAACTCAGCCACCAACGGAATGTCCGCTTCATCGTCGTGATTGCCGGCATTGCGTTTGCTCACACTGGCAAATGTGGTTTGTATTGCCCCTCCGCCATCGCTGTCACTGCAGAACAAAAGTAATCCGTTAGAAGCGGAAACGCTATCTGACACAAGCTTCGAAAGCTGATTATCAAATTAGTTCAGCGTCCACAACATAAAAATAACAGATAACACCTGCCTGCCTGTAAGGGGTAGAGCTAGTGGTATAGTGTAGTATCCTTACTACCCCTATTGCTACAGTATCACTAAGGACAGAGGGGAGAGCTATCTAGCCCGAGCTATGAAGATAAGAGATCACTCATTCCAATTGTACAGGGTTCAGATAGAGTGCGAGCACTGAACGCTGAATGTGGTAAAACTTTACACACTAATACCGGCTAATCCATTCAAGGCTATTAAAGCCTAGTTAAAAGCCTCATGCACTCGGACTAAAGGCACAGCGAGGCACGGGCATGTACTCGAATGGAAAACAATTGCAAGGCGTTTATGTCAGTCAAAATGAAATAAAAACGTGACGTTCGCAAAAGATTTTTGAATTTTCACTCAGACTTGCGGACTAATTGCTCCGTGACATTTGAGATCTCCAAATACTATTTTGTAGATAAAAAAAATATATAAGCCCAATGCTCACTGAAAACTGAGATCTCAAAGTGCTACTTTGTAGATAAATATATATAAACACACACACATACAGACACAGACACACAGACACAGACACACACACACACACACACACACACACACACACACACACACACACACACACACATCACATACATATATATATATATATATATATATATATATATATATATATATACATATATACATATTATATATATATATATATACATATACATATATATATATATATATATATATATATATATATATATATATATACATATATATATATATATATATATTATATATTGTGTGTGTGCAACACAAGAGACACACAACACAGACACATCACATATATATATATTTTATACAAACATATAGACACACGTGTGTATATTTATAAAATAAAAATAGATAGATAAAAAATATAGAAATAGAGAAATATATATTTATATATATATAGAAAAATATATATAGAAACATATATATATACACATACACATGCATCATCATCACACATCAATATATATATATTATATATATATATATATTATAAATATATACATATGTATTCATATATTTTGTGCATATACATATACATATATACATACATATACATATACATAAATATATATATATATATATATATATATATATATATATATATATATATATATATATATATATATACATACATAATACACACACACACACACACACACACACACACACACACACACACACACACACACACACACACACACACACACACACATATATATATATATATATATATATATTGATCTTTGTCTCATAGCTTTTCTAATGCTAATAAAAAAACAAACAAACAATTGAAGTAATGTAGATATATATCTATTGACAGATGTACATACAAAAGGATGGTTAACTAGTATCTACCACATGTTCACAAATGTCGTTATCAAAATATCAAGCACTATCTAAGATTTTAGCTACAATATTTATGAAATTAATATTAGGTCTCCCAAGACACCATCGCAACCCTAATCTGAGAGAGATAGCTCTCAATACTTTTTTCTTATTGGGATACCCTCAAAACGGGGTTCAAATCTCGCCATCCATTACCCAAGTGTCGTATGATGGTAGATCCGATGGATGGTAGAAGCAGGTCACCACCTCCTACAAACTATATCTCTCTAAATACACCCTACACCATATTAACCCCAATCCTCACTAGGAATGTGAATAGAATACTACCTTTAGACTACAAATACAGAGTATAGAGAGAGATAGATCAGTTATGCTCCTCTGATACATAAAGTTTTGTACGATGATCAGTTCCCGTGAAGCCACTAACCATATGTGAACTTTGTTTCAAGATATGTAGGGATATACAAGTAAATGTATCAGAGAGGATATAATAAGCCAATTCATGTTCTAGCAAGACAAAACGTATATCTAAGTGCTAAGGAAGGTGTGTCTACTGTTACATACGGATACTTCGATTAAAATACATCGAACATTTCCTTCTTGCTTTACTCCCAAGATTTTTAAGTTAGCCTGAAATTAAACTACATGAATTTCTGCTATAACTATACATTTGACCATGTAATCGTAGAGAACTTACTCATGCATACTGGGGAACAAGTCGTCATCCTCGTCTATTATCCGCAGACCAGTGTTCGAGCGAATGGATACCTTACTGCCGCTGCGTCTGGAAGAAGAGGTTTTACCCCGCTTTTTCTTCTTCTTCTTCTTCGGATCTCCAAGTGTTGTTGCAGCATCCGACTGATACCGTCTCATTAACTCTTCTCTGGTCATACCCATAGTGGCGACTGTCTGGTGTGGTCGACAAGTGGATTGCGAGAAGCCTTGCTTGATACTCAAACCTATTAATTATTAATCATATATATTTACATACATAAATACGTAATGTTTATATACTACATATCAGGCTTTATATATATTTATATATACATATGCGTGTGTGTGTTGGTGTGGGTGCGTGTACACCTATACATTACGTATATTTATCTTTATGTGTTTAAAAAATACGAGAGCCCATGTCCTATGACCATGGATAAAATCAGTATTTGTTCGTGATATCACCCCTGACTTCAGCCCGCCAAAATCAACTATGATGTTCGGTACTTAATAATTTGATGTCTCAAAATCAAATTGTTGACGCGGCGGACGAATCATCATTTTGACATCGTCCATGGTAACGGGTGCCGGACGGTCGCCTGGGCAGCTGAAGCCTGGAAGTGCTCGAGTGGGGTTCAAACTAGCAACAATGACTCTCATATAAAGCTATAGATCTCTCAATAGGGAAGGAACATAAGTTATGTTATTGTGTTTTGAACATACTCAACAAAGTAAGAAAGCAAGAGTAGCTCAGCAATCATGATTTGTGCTTTCGTATTGTCGTGGGTTTCGACTATGGTCCTGTTGGTATGCGCAACACTATGCATAGGTATGTCTGTTCTATTCCTTTTCATAGGTATGTCTGTTCTATTCATATGCATAGTTATGTCTGTTCTTTCCCTATGCATAGGTATGTCTGTTCTTTTCCAATGCATAGGTATGTCTATTCTTTTCCTATGCGTAGGTATGTCTGTTCTACTCCTATGCATAAGAATGTCTGTTCTATTCCTAGGCATAGGTATGTCTGTTCTTTTCCGTTGCATACAGAAACCTTTTCTCACACAGTGAGTACGTGTATGTTTACATATATAAACATGTATCAAAATATCACCTTAGTATCTTCATCGAAGTTGTTGAATGTTTTCCCTATTTTTCAATTTTAACTGAGAAACGGACTGTCTTCAGTGTAAACCGTACACATGGCTGTGCACAAGGTTGAGTATCTATCACTTTAAAAAATACACACACACACACACACACATATATATATATATATGTATATATATATATATATATATAGCTATACATACGGACGTATAGAGATGCAAATTTTAATAATTGTATATTCTTTTATGTGTCGCATAAAGTATATATATATGCATGCATGCATATGCATATGCACACGCACACACATGCACACACACACAACACACACACACACACACTCAACACATAATTGTTATATATATATATACATATACATATTATACACATATACATATATATATATATATATGCCAATAATAATATATATATACATGACAACATACATATATAATATACGTATAATATATATCATATAATATATAATATATAATATATATATAGCTATTATTATTATATATGTTATATATTATAGCATATATATTATAATATACATATTATATGTGTTATATATATATATTACATATTATTATATACATAATATTACATACATGTGTCATATCATATGTAATAAAAAACATATCATATATATTATTATTGTATTACATAATACATGGTGATGGTATGTGTGCGTATATATACGTATTACATATAATAGTAATATTAATATGTAATTATTATTACATACATATTACATTATATCATTATTGGTTAATTCATACATACATGCACATACATACATATATTATTATTATTTACGCTACATTATATATAATAGTAATATACATACATAGCCATACATATGTTATTATATACAATATTATATATTATTAATACATAATAATATATATTATAATATATGCATATATATATATATATATACATATACGGCATATACATATATATACATATTATATACATATATATATATATACCCATATTGCTACATATAATGGCCTTATATATACGCATATACATATATACACATACATACATCATACATCACGTACACAAAAGTTCACATGCATGCGCACAAACGCATCATCAACATCAACAACAACAAACACGTAAACACAACACACACTTACACGTCATGCACATATGGATGGATATTATATTATATATATATATATATATATATATATAATATATATATAAATATACATATGCATATACATACATGCACACAAAAAAAAAAAATATATTTATATATCATATATATATATATATACATTTGATTTATACATATGAATGAATGAATGCATTGATTATATTACATATATATATAAACATATACCTTTTTATATATATGTATGGATGTATGATGGATAATGCAACGCATGTCGTTGTATATGTTTTCTATTGAAATATGTGTCATATATATATATATATATATAATTATATATATATATATATATATAATGTGCATAAACATATAACATCAATCACGCGCACAACATATATATATATATATATATATACATGCATACATACGCCACATCATGCACAATCATCATCACATATTATATATATATATATATATATATAATATATACATATGCATATATATATATATATATGCATATATATATTTTATATATTTATAATATATTATATATATATATATATATATACAAAACAGACATGCATACATCCATCCCCCGCAAAACACACACATCATCACGTATCATATATACATACATATATATATATATATATATTTTTATATCCATTTATATCCATATTTATTTTATTATATATATATATATATATATATATATATATATATATATATATATATATACATAATATGCATATATATATATGTTTATTCATATATATAAATATATATATATATATATATATACATATATTATACATATTACAGATATGATATATGGATATATAATATTATATATATTACATATATATATTATACATATATCTCTTCTCATCATCCAATTCATATATATATATATATACACACATACACACACATTACATACACATACATTACACACACAAACGTCACACAACACATCACATCATACATATTATATATATACATATTATACATAATATACATTATGTATTATTATATGCACACGCACAAACAATTACACACACACACATACATATACATCAATCAATAACATACATATATTATTATATATATGTTATATTATATATTATTATACAAAGATTACACATGCAATATACAAACATGCATATATAATAATAAATATACATATTGTTACATACACATACATGCAGTACGTTACACACACATTGCACATCATACGCCACATCACATTGCCAGACGATACACACATCATTAGATATACATATTGTTTATTATATTTATACATTATTATATATTATATGTTATATATATTATTATTATATATATATATATATATATATATAGCATATTATATATATACATATACATATACATATATATATATATATATGTAGTATATATATATGTATATATATATATATATATATATATATATATATATATATATATATATATATATATATATATATATATATATATATATATATATATATAGGCATATGTAAATGCATACGCATATTTATTTTGATATTCGAATTTGTGATGATTCATTTATATCTATAGTTATATTTATATATATATACATCGAACATGAATACATATACATGTATATATGCATATATATTTGTTAATTGCCTAGATAGAGTCGTATATTATATTGGGATTCTATACGACCACATAAGGATTTATACGAATTCTCTAATTGTATATCGACGCTGCTGTTCTACATGCATGTGCTTTTTAAACACGTTCAATTCAACCGGACATAACTAACTCTTCGGATATGGGTGTTTCCAGTGGAATGTGTGTACGTTTTCAACAGTCGTGCCACAGTATAGCCAACCCGTGGCATTGGATTCATTGGTTTGTATAAGGTTCAAATTTTGATATGGATATGTCCGTTAATTCATTGACGAACCTAGGTAGCACATCCCCAACAAGTTCCAACGCACGCTTCAATTTGAGTGTATTTTGTACTTATGTCATAGGAAAGGCTATCAATCTCATATCTATGCACTGTCATTGCATTTAAAATTTGTTTAAATCAAATTTCGTCGTTTTAATGCAAATACTTATGTATACGAGTTGGCAGACGCAGCAGCTAATTGTGTCTATACGCACGTATGCTACACGCGACTATGAAGTTCTTGTGCGAGATTGTATACTTCTCATATCAGTTGAAGGTCATGCTTTGTCAGTGTTTGTTAGGATGTGGACTCTGCAGTTGGATGTGGCATTGGAACTCTCTTCATCTGATAATCTCACTGATACGTGCGTTTGTTATGCTTGTTAGTCTTTTTAGCTGCATATAGAACGCTTATGTTTTCCTCCCAAGTTAGTGTCATACCCTCCATAGAATCATATACAGTTCGAAACTACCCCAAATTCGGAAGGTTTTTTCATTAACTAATCCTGTTAGCATATATCGATATGTGCACGCACAGCGAGCGGGCTTTTCTATCTGGCGGAGGTAGTAGAGGAGTATCCCGAGCCAACGAAGAAATTCATAGGGATCGCGCTGATTGTAAGTGTGTGCTCTCTTGCTTGCGCGCTTTGTCAGCTTTGACACTGTAACTGTGAAGCATGCGCAGTGTATTTCAATGACACGTGTACGGTGTCATACGTAGCAGATCAGGTGCATACAATTAGTCCGATTTTCACGTACAGTATTGTTTGTCTTGAATTGTGTGAGCTCAGTGATATATCTGCCCATCGCAATTCAGCTACTCTATGCAAATGCGGTTGTTCTGTTCATCTATGTTAGTTGAAAACAATATGCGCATAGCTGATCCTACTATCGGTACCGCACATAAAGGCAGCTTAACCTCTCTTGATATGGCGCACTCTGTAAGTTCAAATAATTCCATACAACCCAGCGATCCGACGGAAAAACCGCGTGTTTGCATCTTACCAATTAAATGAATGTCAAATCGGCCCTAGTGTACGACCTTTATTCTGTGTTTGCATCGTACAAGCGAGTATACATATTTGCATTCGACACCGTGTGTACAAACACACAAATTACTCGTGCGCAGCTTGTCTCCATCTCCGTTACAGCTCCTCACCAGCTTGCCCATCTCTAAACACATTCTCACAGACTGCCTGTGTGTTGAATGCTGCCATGTGGCTGTTTGAGGGCTATCCATTGTTGGAGGTCGTGCTACCAGGGCTCGTAGCCCACGGGTTCTACTCTCTGCTGCTCCCTACCTTCCCCGTGTGCAATTTTGCATCCGTCGGTTTTGTGTCCAGTACAGGTAATTTATGTTATCCATGCCTTGTACTGTCTCCTGCGCCGCGTACAAATGCGACGGGGTTATCATCTCGAGAGTGCTTTAGGCGTTTTATTCTACGTGTATTCGTATTTTGCTGGGTGTTGGGTGATTGTCAACATGGGGGTTGAGGAACTTAACCATCGAAAGCTTACGATAATAACCCAGTTCATAGCATATGTTATTTATTTTGGCGTCTGTTGCTATCGATATTTGTTGCCATGACAACAAATAATTCTTCGAGTTCTCGCCGTGATTTATATTATTAACTTATTGTGCCCATATACCTTTAAAATCTTGCGTAGTCTTAATATAGTCATCAATCGGCGTATATCTCCGCTAACTACCATCTATGATACTCCAGTAATCTCAACTCATGTTTTTTAAGTGTATGTCAATGGTGTCATAAGGAAACCTCAACTCTTTTTCACGACTCTAATTTTCTAGTAAGACTACAATGCTACTGTATACTCATTCCTTCTTCCTTCCCTTTGGTGCTTTACACGGGCTACACACCGACAGTAATGTTCTGCGTGCATCAGTACTGCGTGTTTTCGTACTTCTCGAGACACTACTACGTATTCGCGGACGTGCTGGCCTACTTCACTGTGTGCGTGTGGCTCGTACCCTTCATCTTCTTCGTCTCATTGACGTCTAACGACGGCAACCTGCCCACCAAGTCCTCAGACGGTATGTAGTCTTTTTGTTTTGTTTTGTTTTTGCTTTTGCCGTGGTTGTCTAAATTTCATTTTGATTTATGCATGCAGATATTCTTGTTCAACTCTGACCGCTTTGCGTGGCAACACCGCATGCTGGTTAGCTTCCCTGCTGCTACAATGGGCTCTTCCACCTGTGCAAGCGAGGGCGTTTTTTCTACAATCATGCTCACAGATTGCTATAAAGTGCGAGATGTATCAAAGTATATTCACGGTTGATACCTTTTCTGTGCCCAGGTCAAGGCTCAGCAACCCCGGCAGCACGACGCAGCAGTAAGGTGGGTCTGAAATCCATGCTGAACTTCTTGAGCTGGAAATCAGACGATTTGCCTAAGATACATGAAACTCTCAATGAGACACACAGTCACAGCAGCCTGGGTATGGGGGGTGACCAGTATCACCAAAACAACGGTAATATGAGCGGATACGAGAGCGCTGGATCGTTTCAATCGAGGTCTAATAGTCCATATGACAACCAACCAAGTTTAAATGGGGCAAACATCGGTGGTACAAATCCTTACCACAGGCAACATAGTAATCATTTCGAGCCACAAAATACGTACGGGAACGTGGGTAGTAGGTCGTACGATTACAGCCAGAAACATATCTGATCTTTTCTGAGAAATGAGGTTTCGAAGGAGTGGGTCTTCTGGTTGGCGTATAACATTAGGAATCACGTAAAAACGCTGGGGAATCGGTTTTGAAGTTTTGAGAACAATTTCATATATCTCGATAAATTCTGTTCTTCAAATTGTTCACACTTATTATCATAGCGTCCTAAAATAAAACGAAGGCTATGTTTTTATATATTAATTATTTACCACGTGATACGCAGCCTGAATTTTAGTTTCTGTTCGTTTCGGTATCGTCGCTTCTCTTGCAAGGATGACTGACAGGACCATAATGCGTACATGTTCTCGGCGTGGTGTGTTATAGGAGTTCTAGGCAAATGATTGGATTTAGAGAATAGCGCTTTCGCGAGGGCCGACAGTAAATATAGGCACATACGAGTAACGGGAAGTGAGCGGAATCTGTTGAGAATTCAGCATCCAACATAGATCGAGAAAAATAAAATCAATGCTGGAATACTTCACCGGTGATCCAAAGATAGTCATCATTTTTTTTTTGGTGGAACACATAAATAGCAAATACCTTTACGGAGATGACCGTTTCTGTTCCGAAATTTGATTACATATTGTATTTATTGTAGTACGATCTCGGTTGGTACGGCATACGAGAAACGTACGTCCTCGAGGCACAGGCATGGGATGTGACTGCTTTCAGATGAGTGTACGCCATTGCACACGGTATCACCACAGTAGATTATCACAAAGTTTGAGGAAACCATGGTCCTGTAATTTCAGCTGATCAGTCAAGACTACCGTGGTGTTGTAGTACTCTGCATAATATTACATAAGTTAGTTAAAATGCCACCACCGACCTATATCTACGAAGGTAACGATGTCATTCGGGACAGAGAGATATTCGCTGCTAAGTCACAGGAACTCAAATGGTATGTTCATGTGGTCATTGCGTCCGCCGTAAGGTTTCTGATAACTGCAAGGCTCGACATCGCGACATTCGCCACCACAAACAGGGGATTGATAGAGGATATATGCAGACTATGGGTTGTAGCTAGATTGTTCATTTTATGTGTGTTAACTGGTTTCCTAGATGTTTACTTGATATTGAGGGGTTACTGATAGCTAGCGGACCTGCTACGCTTTTTGTAGCGTTGTAATGTATATATCGTGACTTGTGGGTTGTCTTTGAGTCGGAGAACGATTACGGCTCTTTCTTTGGTCCACTAGCGCCACTGAACAATCCTCATCGCGTACCGGAATGTGCTGCAAACGCTTTTCTGGATAAGCTACCGTAGTAATTGTTAAGTATCTATTATTTCGGTGTGAGCACTTTGGGTTGTGCCTATTCTGAAACGTGTATTTTCTCGTATTCGTATATGACTGTTCTCGCAATGTCGGTCAACATTGTGTTCACCAACTGGCAGGTCTAGGCGTAAAAACCGAGCGAAGTCTCACAAATTGATTAAATTGCTATCTTGATTAAATGTGTTCCGTCCGTATCAGTATCTCTGCGAGTTAAGGCCAGAGTTTGTATATACCCGAGCAAAGTTAGAAAAGTGACGCTTTTCGCTTCGGTGTGTACACGCCTTGTACGCCTTTTACTTACCGTATGTGATCTGCTTGTGATAGTAGCCAACACTTCGTGACCTTTTATTTACTTACTAATATCTTTTGCGCATCTCAAGGGTTCAGTTATCTTAAGTATCCCTCGTCAGCTATGTATCTTGAGTGTTGAGTATGGTGGCAGTTCTGACATGAATGTAATCGACCGCGGAGTCATATCCCAACCCTCATTTGCTTGATGGTGACTATGCAGGTACTGGACTTTGCTGATATATTTAGCTGTACTATTCCTCCTGGCTCCCATCTACTTTTCTTTTGATTTGGCCGCCTCAGAGGCCGATTCTACGAGGAACATTCCACTGGCGATTGCACTTGGCACTATTACATTGATCATAGCGTTGATAGAGCTTTTGATGTATTGGATGATTCGGTAGGTTGAAAAGCACATCTCACTACAACCACGTGCGACAGCTTTCAAGCGTACATAAACAGTTACTGAACATGCGTGTATGTAGTGGTATGTATCTGGTGCAAGTGTGTATGGATGACAGATCGCATCTAGCACTGAGAACGGAGTTGCCAAGGTACACATGTCACCAAAACAGTTGATTCAAATTCATCCTTGCGCCATATAATTGAATTGCAATTGATGCTTGCAACCTTGACTTATGTAAGTTTCACAATTTTCACCATTTTAAATGGGATCATCACAGCGCTCTGACATTCAAAGCTGTAGTCATTTCTGAGAATTGGCCTTTGGTACTGCTACGTTTCATTTTCTGTAAGCGTTGCGCTAGAAAACTTGACGCCAATCAGGCACTGTATTTGAAAAGCCACTCTGCGGAAATCCAGACTCTAAATGAAGCGTGCAACTTTTCGATAGTTGGACCTATCTGATGGTTCAAGATCGAGTCACACTTCTTCGTTCTGAACAATTCGTATTAATTTGGTCCTACACTATGGCAGGAAGGCCCAGTGTATGACGATTAGAGGGAAATACTTTTACCTCGCATTCTTCTCTACGCAGTTCGTATCCGCTGTCGTCTTCATTCTGGTAAGTCTGTACCCTTTGCCATCTGCGAGTGTCCGTCTGACTATGCCAAGGTGAAATGTGGTTGTAAATCTATAGCTGCCATCCTTGAACGTGACTGCATCCCCTCCGTGTGCTTTCAAGAGAAGCATCGTAAACTTTGCCGCTGCTCTTGTTGTTGACGTAGATTCTAATGGCTTCCGCGAAATCGAGTGCTTTATGCGTGATGCGTAGGTTGACATTGGTTGGAAGGCTTATAATCATGTTGCAGTTCGGTAGCGTATAGTGTGAAATGATTAGTACAGTACGCAGTTTGAAATGGCATGTTAAATCCTGAACCTTTTGTGGGGCACGTCAAGTTGTAGCGAATAGTTTGCACATTGAATCTTTATGACGTCCATCGACGGAACATTCAGAAAGTTCTTCTCAGTTTATTGTTTCATCTCTGAAATCTCGTACAGAAATCTGATTTCTCTTCTTCCACTTCATGTATCTGGGTCGATTATTCATTCGTACTTTCTCTATTTATCTTTAGCCAAATACTTGCGCAAGGCATGTAAATCTGCAGGCTGGCGACAGTATGACGGAGCGTCGTCCACCGAACACTTAGACTAAACTTTGTGTATTTCCTTTCGCTCTCTTAAACCTTATCCTAGTCGATGATATGGTCGTCTGGAATGGTTGGCACTACCGGTAAGGAGGTCCTCAGGGAAATTGATTTTCGTGAATGCGTAAATAGTATCTTACCGTGATTGGTCTTTTTATCTGCGTCAGAGGTTTCTTGTTTCGCTGCCTCGGTGGTCAGAGTACCGTTGCATTCGATGAACGATCTATAGGTGCAATATCGGTTTCACAACCGGCAGATTACTCATCAACTAAACACAACCTCACACAGAAAGTGTGACCGTCGCCGGAAATGACATTCTCCTGACGGATCAACAAACGTCCAATGTGCTATTTGCGCTGTGGGTGCTACGAAAGTATGTGGCCCACACCATCCCCGTACACTGCATATACTTTGGGATTTCTGCTACATGTCTCAGTGAATCTCGCTTTAGCACACTCCCATCTTGTAGAAGATACTGGTTGGATATGAATATTCGAATGTCTGGCGCCGTTGCATGCATCAACTGGCGGGAAGACTTTTTGATTTTCTATAATGGTTGGGACCGGAGTATTTAAACTTTCTTGTTTGTCCACTTCGCGTCAGGCTTTTCACCGTACTACTCATGGTTCTTATTACGGGAAGGATGAGGTACATCGTCAATCTCTACGTCAATACCAAGAGACTGCGAGGTATGCTGTTAGAATTTGTACTTACCTGGAGGGTGCATGCCTGTCAATCATTAGGGACTACATCAACCAATGCTATGCTGCCCGTTGCACACACACCTTTGAAGACTACCCGGCTGTTGCTTTCATTCACTACAATGACTTGAATATATCGCCTGTTGTATATTCGGCAATCGATCCTATTTCCACACAGAGGAGGACGAATGGAAGAATTACTACGCACAATTGGTTGTCTTTTTCCCGGCCGCCTACATCGATTTTCTCGTCGAGATATATGGTAAGTCAATTGCTTTCCCATATCGTACATGTACGCAGTAGACCGACCAATTATGTGAGGTGTGTAGCGAGATAGTGACCAGCTATCTCATCGCGAAAATGACAAGAAGTGCTGTTCAGGGCTTTCGTTTCTATTTCATTAGTTTTGACATGTTATTCGAACTAAGATTTATGGTGAAACTCATATCGGATACCCGAGGTTGTTCGGCACCTGTCCGTCAAAATAGGCCCAATACACTCATCGACACTGGTACAGCCAACCGTGGAAATGTATCGTGCATCACTGTATCGTTTTGGGGTGAACTTGTCGTTTTGGGGCAGGCATGGGAGTGGTCTCATTACACCCGAAACAATCGCCGTTACATAAAAAAACGGATGACCTTTCACTACCACCACTGTCAATTAGCGTTAAAACATAACCTCCTAAATGCAATTATTTTAGGTGGCTTTGGTTTACAGTTTTGACGTAGCCCCTTAAAATAGGTACATTTTGATTAAATCCTAAAACCCTGGAAACCTCCTCAAAATCGGTCTTGGTTGTCTTTCTGATACAACGACCCGTATACTTACTGTTATATCTCTAGCATCTTACATTCTAGAGTTCTACAATGGCTACAAGCTGCAATACAGTTCAGCGTCCATTCTGTACTTCTACGCAACGGTCGTTCTGGCTATCCAACTGGCTCAAAGTAGGGATTGGCGTCACTCGATACTCGATTGGTATGCGCGAGTATTATACTTCCTGGTTAGATTGGATGAACATTTGCTGCAACTTCCACACAGTCGGTGTAATCCGATGCTTGCTTGTTATCAATTATTTGATTATAGAGCTTTAGGAAGTTCATTAATCACTCACATACTGCTACTTTTTAATTGGTGTGGATTAACTTAGTGTGGCCGGGGCTCAGTACTCCATATAACCCACCCCGGCCCGTGGGAAGTAACATTGCAGTAACATTTTCGAAAAAGATTCGCACTGTCATTGTGATTGTATATTGTATTGTTATTGTCGCATTATGTATGTTCATGTATATTAACACTCACGCTAACTCTGCACTCGGATGTAACGCACTCTTTCGGCGGGCTGATATAGGGATGCCGATTTGCGATTGGCTATCATATCATTGATAATCTTTCTGATCTGGTGCGTCATAGTTACGCAAGAACCGGAAACATACATGTTTGACTTCTTGATTGCGGGCTTAGGGTATGTCATTGCTCGCAACGAAGCTTTTGTACATGGTTTAAGCAGGGCTCGTAATCTCTCTCGTCGCTACCAATCGTTCGTTAGGTGCTCAACGCATATTATTCAACTTGCTGTTGGTCGAGTACGATATCTAATGTGTATTTTTTACGTCGAATTACAGCCAGTACAATCTTATGGTCTACGGCTTTGATATCCTGGTTGCTCAGTACATCTACTGCCGTGAGTATGCAGCCGATACCGGGCATGTTCCAATGTTCAGTGATTCCCTCGCTCGGCAGCCACACCGTACGTCCGTGGATGAAACGGTATGTTTTCGATTTGCGTAATGTGACCTGCGTCTCGTTGTTTTTGTTACTGCCACAATGTCCCCCTCGTGTTTACAGTCTGCTACTGTGGGTGCAGTGCATCAAATGATATCTGTGCGAATAGCCTCAACCCTTTCCGGTTCCGGCCATGTCTGTACATGTAGTGTCTTCAATCGTTATGCACTGTCTGAACTATTCCTGGGTTTATGAGCAGGGTGATGCAGCAATGGATCATGGTTCGCGACAAGGACGAGCAACGGTGACCAGCAATAAAGGTATGAATTGGAGAGATTGCGATGGTTATACCGGTTAGTATATGTGCGCGAAGACCGGCAGAGGTGGCACTCATCTCCTGGCTTATTATATTACATGTTGCACCCTGTTATAAACTTCTGACTGTCCACAGTGATGTAGTCCCACTACAGTTTGTGCGTAGGCAACGCATTTTTTTCGTTTTCGGCCAATTTCTTGCTTTATCTGTTGTAAGTTCAGGCCTAAATGGATGGTGCAAGGGTAACGAACGCTGCTCTCCTGTTCATGGATATCTCACTGTTTGCTGTATTGTTGCTGTTCTCCATTGTGTGGTATTCTCACATTGTGATATGAACATGCGGAAATGGAGCGGATGGTTTGATATTGCAGTTTCTATTCAAACGCGCCTCCACAATGTAAGTGTAACTCCATCAATGTTTGTATATACATGCTGATTCTTTTTTTTTTTTTTTTGGGGGGGGGGGGGGTGGGTTTTGTTTTGCTTTTAGATTGGTATCGTAGATTAGATGAGCTGCAGAATAGAGCGCTATACCAACTAAATGTGGATTTGAGTGCGGAGCAGCCCTACACATTGCACACAGTGAGGACGCCGGGAGACAGGACAATGACAGAACGCCAATGGGAAGTCCAGAGACACAAAAATAGTAATCGCGAGGAAATAGAGGCTGACAATATTGCACAAGTCACCCGTATCAGCGCCGACACTGACCGCGCGTCTGTTGATGACGCTGAGGAAGGAGTTCACGACGTCAACTCGAAGTTCATCGCTAATGAAACATATGACGGGATGCAACAGGCTAGCATAGAACAAGCCCGTAGCGTGACAACTGCCTCTGTCCCAGGTAATGAATCCGCACTCGACCCGCAAGCACCATTATAGTATGAGGTATCATTCGCAATGGCCCTAATATCCGCGTTAATACAAGGTTGACGGTACCAAGGTCACAGGTTTCTCAAGGTTATAGCGTCACTGTATTAAAACTGCTGAAGGTTACGCACTTTGAGATGAATTGGGATTACGCGAAAATACTGCTATCCATTAACATTAGAGCACGGCTGCTAAGGTTGTGAGCTACCTTTTCGTAGGTTGTGAGACGCCATCACTCGCCGCCATGAGAATCACAATGGTGAGCATGGTTAAATTTTCTAGTTATATTTTCTATGGACGGCAGTCCACGATGAGACTTTAACATCGAGCATCAGGGTGTGAACAATATCCCACACTGTCATATACGTGGAAAATTCGACCCGCATCGACAAAGTTGTCGACAGAAAATAGTACTTCGGCGGGCCCATCAGAGTCTTCACTATTATTAATCTGTGTACTACTCGCATACTTGTACGAAGGTCTGCTCGATGTAATACATAATGAAGATATTCTCGATAAAGTGGAGTTGTGCAACGTCATCGACTATTGGCAGCGAGTACAGCCACAAGTCGAAGGCACGATCCAATGAAAACCTAGCACTTAATCTCTATATTCTTACCAGCCACGAACAAAGTATTTTTTAAATAACTAAATACTTTGTAGAAGCTTTGTACGTGTGAACTATAAAGTGCATATAGAGCCGGGGCTCTCCTGCTAGTCAACTCTGTCTGCCTATGTATATTGCTTCGACAGAATGCTGAGCCTAAACGCAGCGAACACGAGGAGACAAACCGTGGAACCCCAACGCGGCAGAAGTGGTTAACTATTTATAACAACCGAAGGGAACGTCTTACACATTTTTTTGTGTGTATATAATGTGTAAATGACTAGCTTTAGCTTGAAAGGCATAAATTTCGATATTAAAGAATCAGTTGAGCTCATATCTGAGATAAAGATCATGACTTAAAGACGAACAATTTATTACGATGGGCAAAGTATCGCTTTAGTGTTCATCGACCCGCTCGTATGTTATGTTGCCCGTACAAGAGTGTCTGGTCACACACTTTTGTGGCAATAATATAAAAACGATCTGCAATATATGTCTACGATCTTACGCCTCCTCGATGCATGCCAACATAACGTACAGAGGGTATGACTGAATCAAATTCTTTGCACAGAATGCATTCGATTTAAGTGTATGGCTTCATATATTAGTAGTAGTGATTGCAAGACAGAAATTGTCGCAGCAACTGTACACTTACTTTCGTCGTGTTAACAAATGGGCAGGTGCCTCCGTTCTCGTTGCTGACATTAGATACAATACTGATACGGGTACAACGACTTCTCGAATTACCAGTTATCCAGAACGAACTCTAAAATAGTTATTATCGACTCAACCGAGTAAAATGGAAGTTAAAATCTCTGCTATTCTCTCGTGGGCCAGAGTGGTCAGGTGGAAGGTGTCCCACCACATGTAGTCATTCACATCGGTGCATTGGGTTATGTTATCGGCACCTTGTGACAGATCCAAACAAGGACCGGTCTGATATTTGAAGGTTTGGGTCACATTGTCGATTGTGTCCATTAAGGGTATAAAAGTTACAGATTTGTCGGGATACGCTAGTTGGAAGTTCTCGTACACGATTTTTTGTTTCCTCAGAAACGTAACCGATTATCCTCTTCAAAAAATTCAAGACAAGTGAACCCTGTGCCTATGCATATGGTACGGAGTACATATTAGACATGTCGCAAACCTTGACATCATGAACGTTGTCATTATTCGGCAGATACCTAGCAGTGTTCGTGATGGCGTCCACACTTGAGTTCATCATTCCTTCCCACTGCATCAGGAAAGCCGCCGAACCGTAAACTTGGCTTTGGAAAAATATGTCGTTATCCGGTGTCTCGGGTTGGAACGGCGGGCTTTCCCAACGAAATGCTGTCATCTGCACCTCAGCCTGATCGCTGGCCGCAAACACCGGCCACTGCGAATAGCTACTTCCAACATATCCCTGTACCACCGAGTTGTTTGTCGTTGCACCCCCTCTGGCAGAGCTGACTAATTGGTATCCAGCTGTGCGGCCAGCGTATTCTACCCAAACGTTCCCATTTGAATATTTCTGGCCGTTTCCAGGTGGAGGTCATGCCCCATTTGTTATCTGGTAGGTTACACCAGTATCTGATATCGAATCGCCATACACGTATAGGGTTTGAAGCGACGCAGCGAATGCCCACTGCGAAATAAGAATGCCCAAGATGGCCCTGGCACGGAAAGTTGCATCCATAATTATAGGCGGTGTCAACAAAGATAAAAATAGAACCTGTAGGAGATACTGTGCAAGGGTATGGGAATATTGTTAGGACATTCGAGATACTTATTAAAAAAAGGTGTACATGATTATAATGACAATACTACTAAAAAGCACCGCCCAAAAAAAATCATGCATGCTACATATTGTAGATTCATAAAGATAAATCATAAATACCATAGACATCAATTTCTCTTTCAGGAATAGTCTGATAGAGCAACGACAATCTGCTACAAGAAGCTGTGAAGTTAAAAAATATAAAAAATACACTTCCAAGAGAGAGAAAGAGTTAAAGTTCAGGTCTCAACTAGCCACTGGTATACGACAGCTCTATGATGACTTGCTGTAGATCGTCGGAAACTAGGTTGCTACCTCGACATGTCCGGACGACATGTCTTTTAAAATACAGTCAAAGTCCGATGGATATGATCATGATACTGCCCTAAGACGACATATCTCGACGGGTCGGAAACTATTTAGTTTGCTAACAACTTGGTCGTTTATGTAAAAACAGTATGGTCGAAACCGCAGGGCCCAGATTAATTATTTTGTTTTTGTTTTTTTATTCTAAAAAATGGAAAGAGCTCGCCGACAGAGAGAGTGAGAGAGAGACTATTTATTGGATGTTTGTATTGTTACAAATTTTTATTGTACTCTTCTTGTTGTTTTTTATTCATCTGTAAAAATAGCCTCAGGCAAAATGACTGGAGCAGAGGGATAATCTATCCCAACAAATGTACAAAAGTAACATAACTACATATGGCCATAACTCATATGCTGCAGCTGAGAGCCTCAAAAAAATAAAAACAAAAAAGATCATGTGTAAAAACATACTTCTTGATCTTGACATGAGTAACAATGCATGAACCTTTATGATATACTTCAACTAGAGAGAGAGAATAAGGAAAATGTAAAACATCTTGATCTATGTATTATAGTGTACAATTTGAGAATATGTACACATATCTAAACGTGTGGTTAGTGACACGTCTTTGAAGTACATTTGAGATAGTTCGCTATCCAGTGCACAGATTTCTGATCAACCAACACTTTGTCAAATATCTAACTAGATTCTTTAGGTTCCCATGAACTCATAACTGTCTATGAATCGCACGTCTCCTAAAAAGTACAACAAAAAAGCATATTAAAAAAAAAAACTCTTCCAATACTCTCATACGGCTTCCATTTTTCCCAATTGTCGTTTACTTAACAAACTACATTTTTACTTACAATATCAAATGCTATGTGTAGCGAGCTACTGGAGTATGAACAGCCAGAGTCCACTCTCATATGTCGCCGAAGTATATCGCTCTGCCATAATAATGCACTGAGCAACAGGTCTGCTTAAGATCTTGGCAATTTAATTATGATATTTGTTATTGCCACAGGGTAGCACCAACATTGGAGTAGTTATGGATTTTATAGTCCCCCAAACAAGTTATTAATACGCTTCAAATAACTGGATATCCGATTCAAATTCGAATCAGGGCGTACCTTAAATATTGCAAGCGCACCACAAACTGCTAATATGCAAATCAAAGACTTTGCACTTTAGCCCATTTTACCACCAGTTAGTTCTGTCTGACTCTTGTATGCAACAAGCTGATCTAGATATCCGAGTCGGATTCGAATAGTTGCTATAATTTCCGAAGTGTAGATCGTAAAGAGCCAATATACGTGCCCCACTTTGATGGCCGGGGATCCCGACAACACAATTTTGAATTAAATACATACTACCCCCTTTTTTAATTTCAAAGTTGGCAAAAGCGGTCATTTTCTTCTTCATCGAAATTAGACAACCGATAAAGCCATGCGTGTGTTCGTGTACATTGGTAATTTTTAAACCAGAAAACTCATGGTTAATTGACTACTCAGGATAGGCATGGGCGGGAATTACGGCCTGCTATAGAGCGAGTGATAACCTATATTGTTTGATGCAAGTGTGCTGTTGCAACCCATATTTTTATCGCTAATCATTGGAAACCATCTTTGTGAAAGCTACCATATCAATCGATGTAGATAATTTATACGGTTTGAAATATGTAACCGAATGCAAGCACCACACATATATGGACAAGAGCCACGCCAGGCGTTGATGAGGTACAAAACTACAGTATTTTTCAAGTAGAAACCTCCGAACGATCAAAGTTTCCTATTATTTAAATCTTATAACACTAGGCAGCTTGATCAAGGTGTCTGCCGACAGAACTGTACTTATTGCTTCATTAGAATGCACAAATGGTCAATGTCATTAGTATCTCTCGTGTTGTAGAGTGCACGTTTTGTGTTAAACGCTCGGTATGAAGATTGGCAGCTAAATCAGTATCAGCTATCAGCTATAGATCTTAATCGAGCCTATGTTAGTTTTCCTACGAGTACCGAGCAATATTTGACGTTTGAAATGTAAGAACCATCAAGATAGTTAAAAAATAACACAAAAACGCAACCTGCACGATTCCTCGACGAAACCCAGGTTGATCCTGGCATGCATTGGTGTCACAGATTTTGCTGTTGCCCTGTATAAAGTTGACAAGCCGATTTACAAAATACACTAACTCACAGAATCATCATTATCACTTCATTTATTGTCCGTTGTGAGAAGGGACTCTACCGTATGGACAGAGCTACGCTTCGTTGGTGATCGTTATACTTTTAACGTAGAAGCTCAGCGAAAGTCGATTTGAAATGTGTATATGCAGCAGCATTCCTTCATAAACCGGTGACTGGCGAGCTTGCGACACAGCTTATTCCGCACACTCCCCATCTCCTAGAATGTATTATTACAATCCGAGATTTGCTAACTAGAGAACCACACCGAAACCTTCGTCGCTTTGAGGTGACAATAGAAATTCGTTGAATTCACACGTTGACCGTGTAATTTTGTTTTGGTTCGAGATCCTTGGCCATCCTTGCGCCATCCAATGTCTATAGCACTATATCAGCGCAGCCCTCCAGGGACACTCCATTGACATTCCAGCTCTGCAGTCCTACCAAACTATTCTTTTTTTCTCCAGCCAATATTACACCTATTCATACCACTTTTTTCGCTTCGATAGATGCCAGGTAAGCTGGTGATGATTGAGCTGATTCGGACGATTGCTTGGGGACTAATGCATTGGCATCGGTCGCGGCTTTCTGGTCGCTGCGTATTGCTGAGAGGGCATTGAGGCTTTGGCTTGCATTCAAATTTGCTGCAATCGTTTTATCCACAACTTCATTGAGGGGCGACAACGTACCCCGTCCCTGTGCTTCCGAGTTCGCTCGATTACGTATTTTATCTTTTCTTGAACTTTGAGATCGTTGGCTGAAAGACAACATGTTAAATCGTCAGACAGATGTAAATTGGGTACTTCCCTTTTAGAATTGAGTTCTTCCATTATTGCATCGCCCGTATTGCATATACAGTCGTCTCAGCTCAATGACGTTCGATGTGGCGGATGCGTGATGTTTATTAGAGCGTTTGTAAATGTGCATGTGATCAATAGTCAACAACGCAAGAAACGCAGACGTACAATTCAAGACAAGCGAGTACAGAGGCTACGACGTGCTACAATTAGGCTTACCTCCTGTCCAGCCCAATATTAAGGGCATCGTCTAGAATCTCCCACCGGTGTAATAGTTCTTCTTTATCACTCTGGTTCTTCTGTTGCCGGCTTGTGGCAATTTGCACGCCTAGCGGAAAACGAAAGGTTAGCAATAGAGGAGCAATGTCATTCCAAAATGCAATCTTATGTGATAGATTAGATGCTTAAATACGGCAGCATGCACTCAGCGACTAAAGGCGCGTAAAGTAGGTTATTAATGCAAAAATCTGAGCCATTGCATAACAATTGTGGTTCATGGTTTATTACACCGGGTAATGACTGGATAGCAACACGTACAACATAGACAATCAAATAGCAGTATAGGTGAACGTGCTACTGTCATGAGAATCAACAGCATCCACTATTTCTTTTGATCGGCACAAGCGAGAGACATCACAACACGCACAACAACTCACCACCCATATATATCGACCCAATCTCTAAAAGCATGAACACCCCTACAGCTGAAGCGTACTCATCCCTCTTTCACAGTTGCACGCACGCTCACAAACACAAAAACGACCATTACTGAATTTTACAGCATGACAATACGGCTGTGCACATACTCTCATGCAACTGCTCCATCGAAACCCCGTGCGCGAGTCGGAACGTGCCCATGAAACGTTTCTGGTGCTTCGTGACTTTATCCAACTGGAATTGAGTCAAGAAGAACGGTCGCATGAGAAAACTCGCACGAACAGCCGACGAATTCGAGTGGCGTGCGTGAGGTTCTTACGCTGTAGCTGCGCTGAGGTAACTTCTGCTCGATCGGTATTCATTTAGCCATGGTTTGTGAAGCTCATGTTGGTCTTGCGTAGATTCCAAATGCACCATTTTGGAGACATATGCATACTCGCATACACACGTGCGCGTGAAACACCACATTCATTTTCTTCAGCGAACTGACTCAGCAAGCATAAATAAAGATAAGAAAAAACTTAGCAGCAAAAGAAGTATACACTTTAACGCACCTCGCTTCGCGCGTCTAATAGACCCTCCTCCGCTTTACGATGAGCTTCCTTCCAGTAATACACTTCCTTGTCGTAGGTTGCACGCATCATCTTCCGAACTTGTGAGAGCCGTTTAGCTTCCTTGAGGTTCCTGTCACTCATTTGCTTGAGCGATAATTTCAGGGCGAGTATTTCCGCCTCTAGTTCTTTTAGCTTCTCGTTTCTGTGTGCAGTGATTAGAGTGAAGTGCGTATAAACAAAACAGCCACAA
>LUCW03000215.1:95000-97500 GCA_001586965.3 Sphaeroforma sirkka
TACTGAATTTAGATATGTATGAGAGTCTCTTAGCCATGCAGCCTGGAAGTACTTTTATTGCCAGATATAGCGAGCACTCTTTATACTCATGGTAGTTAGTGGCGCGTTTTTGTACGTATGCCTGTTCGACTGTATTTTCATCCTTTCGTCGCATATGGCACGCTGCATTTTCAAATTAACACTTCAACCGATCCATTAAAGATAGGGCATTCTTAAATTGTGGCATACTCACGAATGGTGTATTGTTGATCGTTCAAACAAGCTAAGGTACTTTATTTCTCGATTGAAACTGCTTCGAGATTGCATTCTAACTGGGGGTTGGCTATTTTGAGCCTATCTTTAATACTCTTCTTTCGTATTCTCAGGTCTGGAATGCTGGGGCACATGTGCTCCAGTCGTCCATGTCTCGCTGGCTGAGCAATACATATGTGAAGGTATGTCTGTGTTTTCCCTTCACCGCACCCTTCTCGAGCGTATTTATCTGTTATAGTATTTGTTCGCTATGTGGCTTTCTTGTTAATGCTCTTGGCGATTTTGCCTATTCACTGTATCGCAGCAACATACTGTACACATGGCTACACATACAGTAGTCGGTATATTGTCTTTTTTCTACTGTAGTTTTCATTTGATCATCCGACTACGTGTCGGCAAAGATGGTTGCATACTTCAGCGTAGTCACATTTTTGTCAGAAATATCTGCTGATCTGCTGCTAGATTTCTCAACTAAAACGCGCCTCTGTATGCAATATTCATGTGTGATATAGAATGTATGGGAAGATAAACGCAAAAGCGAGCGGATCACGAAAAACGATACGTCTGTCCTGCCCAGGAGTAATACAGCCAAAGACTTTGGTAAACGGGCCGTACAAAGGCAAGACTCCAAAGCCCTCCGAAGTAGATCTATGTCTGGTATTACCTACAAAGACAAAGTAGTGGAAGCCAATGCAATTGAGCAGTACCCCTCACCACCCAATTCACCGACACAATGGCGAACGAAGAAAAACAGAAGCAACCTAGACCGAGCACACAAGCACGAGAAAGTGACTACTGGATTACTAGAAGATCTTCAGGTAGATATAGCGTTTATTTTTATTTTTGTTGGTCTTAAGTCGTAGTGGCTAATTAACTGACATGTGCAGTTCCACTATGACTGCAATAGTTTTTCTTTTTCTTTCTTCCGTCTACTATGTTTAGATTCGCCGGTCGCGGTTTGTATGTATTGGCATTGTTGTGTGTTGGTTTGGGGGTGTATTCTCAGAGTGCACTTGTGCGGTAAATATGTAAATATGGGCGTGTGTATCAGATGTCATGGAAGCCTGGCTAGTTTCACGTTTGTTTGCGTATGTAACAGTACACTATAGGAGTAAACTCACACAAACATAATAAGTTCTATACCACCAGTGCATTACTTTTCGTGCATTGTGTCTAGCTAGATATTTGCTTATTTAGAAGCCGTGTACATGTACAAACTTGCGGATACGCCTTGTACATTAGAGATATATCCTAGGAAGGATACCTGGCACTTTTTGGCATATATCCTTCCTAGAATACGTCTCTTTGTCCGGGGGACTACTTATCTAATAATGTTCGCGTCCTCGGCAATCAATCCCTTGTATAGTGTATGAATGTTGACCACACTGATTCTCATTCACCCACACAAATGCAGGTATCCACCTTAGCTAACGTAAACTACCCCTTCACGGTGTGTCGCAATGTCAACCGCCGCATCTACACCGCAAGTCGCGAGGTGGCAGAATACGGCGCCGGCCACGTGTTAAATCGGGACTATGTAAAGGCTGTCTGCAACAACGTGTACAACGAGATGAGCGAAAGCATGCACACCGCCATCACATCGCTTGCCACGGGCTCGGTGGTCGAGTCTCTGTTTGACATCAAGCGTGTGGACAAGCGCACACACGAGCAGATGGTCATTGGTGCCGGGTACCCCTTTGTCACGTACGAGGTGATTACGGATGACGGATACATCCTGAAGCTGGAACGCATCCCCAGATACGGCGCGACCAAGTCTGTGTTCTTGCAGCACGGCGTGTCAGATAACGCCGCTACTTTCATCATGTCGGGCACCGTGGGCGGGTTAGCGTACCGCCTGTATGACGAGGGCTACGATGTGTGGCTGGGTAACTTCCGCGGCACAGACGACAACCCGCAGCACATGGACAATCTCTCTCAGGCCGAGTACTGGAGCTTTAATCCCAACCATCACGCACTCATAGACATGCCTAGCATGCTTGAGGCCATACGCCACACCCAGGAGGTCGAGAAGGCCGCGTTGGGAGACGTAGACGGCGAGAGGCGCACGTTGACGGTGGTGTCGCACAGTATGGGCGCGATGTGTGCACTGATGTGGGTCACGCACGCGCGCATGCACAACGGCAACCACTTCGTAGACAAGCTTGTGGTCATGTCGCCTGGGGGTTACCATGCCAAGCTCCCGCTGTTGTGCCGCATGGTTGGACCGCTCGTGAACTTTGCCTTGCCC
>LUCW03000215.1:102500-164909 GCA_001586965.3 Sphaeroforma sirkka
ACTTCGTAACATACGCGGCACATTTTTCTGTGGCGATTCCGAGTGCTTATGCACCTTCTGATTTGTTCTTTTCTTTCTCAAACGGAACGGTGCTGTACAATAATATGTGCACATATATGGAACATCTTGGCTATTGACGGCTTCAATTCTAGATGAAGAGTACCAAGAACAATACATTTCATATTTCCACCTGACGAACTGAATATATTTTAGACTTGTCTCCCTCACATGCATTTTGCTTTTGTACTGAAATGTGACTTATTGTACAGAAAAGAGAAGATACCAAAAGCCTTTGAATGTGCCGATAAAGAGCTCCTTGGGTTGGCCTAGTTTATAGGAGTGACTTCATTCCCTGAGACGTTATGGGTGAATCGAATCCCATTTGTTTTGGAGAACAAGTAGATTCGCCACAGTCTTCCAAGTCGAGAAATGTGGATGCACTGTCCTGGATTGGGACTATATGGATTTGTTTTGAAGAAAGGGATAGAGGAGCATTCATATACCCTCGGAACTGATTTTCTGTATAGGGAAGTAGTAAACCTATTCACGAAATATGTATTTGTTCACAGTGTACGTATTTGCTAGTTAGGCATCGTTCTGCGGAGCTGTACGCAGCGCGTATCGACAGGGCCAATGTCAGTGCCCTCGTCGGCGAACGGGCCTGTTGATGTATTAATCTACGATTTCAGCTCTCATTAGGACAAATTATGACAATTAGACAATAAATAAGTACTAAATTCTCCAAACATTTGTTTTGATAGCTTATTCTGTTTTTCATGTCAGTGTTCCCTTGTGTCGTGCGCGACTAACTATGGCGTGGCATCGACACACGCGTCGACTCACTAGAGAACATCAGACCATGTTGAACAGTTGATTCGTAGTGACTACATGCTTGTTACATTCCTTTTTTAAGTCACTGGTGTCTTGTCATCGATATAGCCGATCAACACTTAGCATGATCGTTTGAGATTTCTCCTCCGAGTATAATAATTGCTTGTACCTCGGTATACGGCCGGTCACGCCAGCACTGCGCTACAAAATACTTCATGCGTAGTTCAAAGTTCGATATTCAAGCGGTCACATCCATTAAGTACACATCAAGGGTGGGAGAGACTCCCTTCTCATGATTCGGTATCTTTCTCACTATGTATTCTCGGTCAATATAAAGGTGTCAATACTCCCTTTCCGGTATCTTGCACTAAAAGCAGCTGCTGTTTGCCCGAGCTATCACCGCGTGGGCCTTCCTGGCGATCGGGTTGCGTTGAAGCAATCATCGGAGCTATACCACAGGATTTTTGAGCATCAACTTTACGAGGTCTCACTTACTTGGCTACAGCAATTCGGAGACAGTTCAATGATCACCATATATCCCTCGTTTCAGCACGGTATCCTATCAACTTGGCTCGCCGCTCAATTTCGACGCTGTTCTGATCGCATGTGTTCAGTGACAATCCAACGATCATACTGATTAGCCTAGACTTGTGCTACAAACTATCCGGTACAAAAAGGCCATACCAAGCACCGCTCAGTGTAGTGCGCACTACGGTCGTGCCCTTTTGGCCCGACACGGGTATACATTAATATAATTACAGTTCAAAGTTCTCGCTCAACGGTGGGGGCTGTGGCGGTTTACTCGAGAACACCTCTACATCCGGATCTTCCACGCGCGTGAACATTATAATCACAGTATCGTTGAAGGCTCCAGGCAGTGCCTCGAAAACTGGCAGTGGTAACTCGTCGACAAATTCGGTTATTTGTGCCAAACTAGGCACCTCTCGGTCAAGTTTTCGCCTCAGGTGACTGTAAGAAGGATTGTCCGGGTATTAGGCGACAGATGGCAAAATGTACACGTATACTACTGCTATATTCGCCGGTGGTTAATTCGAATATACATAATCGCACAAGCGCATATGCGAGGAGGTACTTTGTTTCTTTCGAACGAACACATACATACACATTGGCAGACTCATGCATGGCAATAAATACGGCATATAATATGCAAACCACTGACAATATAAAACAAGCCCGGTATGCTCTCTTAATCGTCAGGTGTAGCAATTGGAATGCAGACAGCGGAAGCAGGAGCGGCACTGTTAACGTATATACACACAGAAAAAAAATATATATATGTAAATATACATATAAACATGCGATTATACATGCATATATAAACGCAAAGCATACACAAAACACAAAAAATTGACAAAAACATCACACATACAGACAAGACAGACAGACACACAGATATATGTATGTATATATATTTATAAATCCATATATATATATATATGTATATATATATATATATATTATATATATATATATATATATATATATATATATATATATATATATATACATATATATATATAATAATATGCCATATGCTAATATATATGTATATATTATATATACATATATATATATATATATATTACATATACATATATATATACATATATATTACATATGCATAATAATATTAATATATATTATACATACATATATAATAATAATACATATACATATATTATAGCAATATACATACATGCAATCATCAACACCAACAACAACACATACATGCATATACTACACGCACACGTATTAGCACAACGTGCCATCAACAACACATATGTGTATTACATCCATGTGTATTATATACATATTATATATATAATATATATATGCATATGTATTATTATATATACATATGTATATATGTACATATATATACATATGCACATGCACATCAATATCATATACATACAATATATTATACATAATATATATATATAATATATATTATTATTATTATACATATTATACATATGTATATATACATATACATGTATGTATACAATGATATGTATATATTATATACATGCATATATATATACATACATATATGTATGTATAATAATATAGCATATATGCATATTATGCATGCATGTATGTGTGTATATGTAATATACATATATATATATATATATATATATTCATATATATATATATATATATAATATATATATATATATATATATATATATATATATATATATATATATATATATATATATATATATATATATATATATATATATATATATATATATAGTGCTCTTTGCAGTATAACCGACAGTGTCAAGCCGTTCACAGTGCCCCACTTCTGTTATCTGCTTCCCATCTATATAATTATTTCCCTTATATTTTTTTTTTTTAGGGTTTGGGATAGTGTACGTGGAGGGTCTTTGGGTTTAGGGTTCTAATTAAAGGCTATGGTTCCGGGGCACCTGCGTATTACGTGGCACTTGGACTACCTCTATGCTGGCGGTTCAACTGGTACAGAACATGCGTATCATCGACCTACCACCCCCCGCCTCCCTCCAAACTTATAAGCTGACGAACTACGGTATCTGTGGTGACCACACCTTTGGACTCGATCTCCAGATATTTCCCACGAATCAAATCCATCGGCCCCAACAAATGCCAGTAATGTCGCCGCTTCCGGACCAACGTCCCCCCTCTCATGGATATAACCGATATCGCCATCGACAGTATCACCTACGCAACAAATCTCGCGCGCGACTATTCCAAGCCGAAATCCGGGCGCATCAGAACCTACTACGGTCGTATCTCACTTTACATGGACCAGCGGAAGGGCTGCTACGGATTCTCGACCGCATCGGGCGCTATGCCACTAACCCACAAATCTTTGGAGGGTTCTATTATGAATTAAACAGACCCTGGGTTCAGCAGCTGCCAAACCAGGGTTTAGGGTTTAGATGCAATGCTCAAATGTTCATAGATATTGCGTACCAACGACGGTCTCCGCGCCAACCCTGCATACCGGGTACCGATGATACAGGCGTTACCCTCGTTGGCTACTTTGAGGCCCTATTCAACTCTACAAACCTGTACGTGGTTCCACCGGATACCGAACCCTCTCCTGATGTCACTTCCACCGTACGCCCCGACGATGTAATGGAGGCAATACTACGCTATCCCAATAAGGGACCTGGCCCCGACGGAATCCACATTCTTCTCCTGAAGGCCGCAGTGGAGCGCTCTACCGAACGCCGGACATTAGAACGCCCCGACGCCAATAGCCCACTGATTAGACTCCTTGCCGAAGGCGGGTACCTTCCCTGCAGCCCTGAACTGGAGCCTCTTGACAGCGCACCCAAAGAAAGCCGATGCAGATATCACCTCCCCCCGCCGACTTCCGCCCCATCACGCTTACGCAAATAGTCAGACGCATCTTTGAAAAGTGCTTTCTTAATCTGATTACGAGCCACCCCGGCTCTGCTACCCATGCTACCCAAGCTGGCTTCAAATGACAGTACTCCTGTCATACCCAAGCCATGGAATCTGATACACAGTCAGAAGAGGAGTGGAATGACGTCTGTCTGGACATAACCAAGGCACACGACAAGGACGCTCTCCTGTAGAAATACGGCCTCAGGTCAGTCTAAAATATCAAGATCAATTGAGATAATACATTGGTTTTTATTTGTATTTTAAATAATTTAGTACAAGCTCTTTTTCCAATATTTCCAAAGTGTTCTAAATTCACTTTGATGGCTCCAATAGCCTGAGTATTTGGTATGACTCATCTACTTGGACCTATTTGAGACAGTAGATGTAGGATATTATAAACTAAATTTTATAATCTCCGAACTACTACTTATAGATTTTGGTCCTCCCGCCAATCTCCAAAATCCAATAAGTCTTTTTCTTTTTTTAACTTTTCTTCAGATGGAACTTTATTTATATCAGCTAATGTATTAACGTGACTTACGTTATTTTGTCTATTTACAAATTAGGCAAGTGGTCATGAACACTTAGTACTTCTAGTGAAAATTATTCAATAAAGAACAGCTAGAGGTACGCCCTGTGTGATCGAGGATATTTAGGCTCTTAACAAGAGGCAGTCCCGATCATTCTTACACAAGCTACCACTGCTAAATCCTAACTGACTAAATTGTATTTTAGTTTAATATAGTTTGAAACCTAGTAATTTCCATCGAAGTTTACATATTTTTCAGTTATTTAGTAGTTACAGTAGTGTACTGCTTCTAGACTGTCTGACATCGATTTACTATCCAGCAAATACTATGGCTAAGGGTACTTCTAAAGGCAAGGAAGCCGCTAGCTCTAAGCCTGCTAAGCCTGCCGAGGTTCCTGAGGTCCCTGTGGAAACACCTAGCCTGTCTGGAGTTGAGCCTGCCGAGGATACTGTTGGGGAAGCAAATTCTGAGGTTGGTACAGAGGATTATTCTGAGGATGACTCGTCGGATCCTAAAGCCTTGGAAGAAGAGGTATGTACTACCGCGGAAAGGCTCGCCAGCGTCCGTGTATCACCTAGGAGTGAAGCTCAGGACCCCAGCTTGCCCCCCCCTGACCACGTGCCGTCAAATATTGGGGATAAACGTCGAAAGGCTGGAAAATTCGTGGATACGAATGTCGGGGCATTATAACTCCACATCTAAAGGACACTCCAGCACAAATCCGGCGTGAAAAGGAAGTATTGGACCTGTCCGAAAATTTCGGTTTCGCCATCGATGGAGAAGCCATTCCATTCAGCTCAAATCTTGGGGCCGAAGCTGAGGACGCCATAACTCGACAACGAGTGGTTGGATCCTCTCAATCTCGACGCCAATTGAACCGCACTGAAGCGCTCTTGAAGGAGCTAGCGGCAGCAGCAGTTGTGGACACCTCTATCGTGTCCCACTTGGCTGATATTCTTCCTATACCGAAGAAGAAAATAAATTCGGGCCGGGTTTCGAACCCGAGACCTACTGGTTTACCAGCCAGTATGTTTACCACTAAGCCAATTACCACTGGCGAGAGAGATAATATTTCAAAATTCAATCTCTATAGCTCTGATGCTACCATCGACCATCCTCTTGACAAACCTAACCCTGTCAGAGGATATGATCGTATGGAACTCGATGAGGCTTACCATCCTCGTAATATCGACCCTCATTTGCCAACTAACCCTGGTAATCATGATTTTGGCAATCGCTACACCAATACCTCGTTAGAGAGTTCCCGCTCTAATCCTGAGGATGAGGAAGTGAGAACCAGACATACTCGTCTCAGGCTATTACGCTCTGGTATGCAAGTTCTTGAGGACCGTCTATTGAATGACTCTGACCTTGACGATATGAAAGCGGATAACATTCGCTATCTAATCGATAACAAGAGAAAGGAAATAGACACCATCTTGGCACTAGCAGCCCGTAGCACTGAGCATGAGCCTCGTGAACACTTAGAACCAAGCTTTATAAAGCAGCTAGGTAACGCGCAGGCTGAGGTCGATTTCTCTACTAATGAGAGTACAGTGGAGACACTGAAGGCCTTCGAACAACTTAAGGAGTCTGCCAGCCTTAGGGATAAGCAGATGATGAATGCCTTTATTCATTTCTGTGAGCCAGGTGAATGGCGAACTATCTTGAAGGCTCATGAGCCCAACTGGAAAGCCCTACCCTGGCACCAGTTGCGTGATAATATACTTAACACCTTTTTTTTGAAGATGCACGTGACCGTGAACTTCTAGAGTCTCGCAAGTTCTTTGCGAACGATACCACTATTCGAGGTGCTCTAGCTCATATGACACATATGAATACTCGCATGGGTGGTCGTACCTATACTGGCGAATATTTATTAATTTGTCAGATGATGGAGACTCTGGGAGCTAATCTCTTTAAGAAAGTCAATGATGACATCATCGCCTATGGTGATTTGCGATCTATGCCTTGGTCTGTCTTTGAGAAGATAGTTCACAAGCATACCAATTCCTCTACTAGAGTACTTAGTACCACGAGCTACACCCAGCCCACTAAGCGAAACGCAGTAGAGACTAATACTGCGCGTAGTACTAAGATATACTCTGATCGTGACATTCACTTACGTCTAGAAGCAACTTCCGACCGAACTCGTACTGTGCCAGAAAAGTTAATACCATTCCCACAATAGATGTGATGAAAAGATAAAGTGTGGTTTTCATGCAGAAGGACGCACCGAAGGTCATAGGGTGCAGACCAGCCACTTCTCATGTAGCGTTGCGTACGGCGCACCTGTTGCTATCCGTGGGCAAGTATAAGATATGTCAATAGCGCAGAGTTAAGTGTGATTGTCGTTCACTACACTTAGCTTAATGTGCGAGCAAGGGTGATTGTCGTGCACTGCACTAAGTTTACTGTGCAAGCAAATCTCTGTTCTGTACAATGGCTCACCAGAGCGCAAGCCAAAATTCAAAAAGATATAAGCAGAATTTAAGTTGCACCGCATTAGATCATATCATCCTGCCGGCTAAAGAGGCTTAGTACTTACCACACTCGCATCACTTCCAGGGAAAGGCAGTGTGTATGCATTCATCGCTTTATTCCAAGGGATCAGGCCGTCGGGCTTCGGGTGGGGGCCGATCTGTAAAGATTGTTTGGTTGTCTGATAAAGTGTGCGCGAATGGATACATATTGTCTAAGGAATGCAAAACGCCCGACCCTACCAGCTTCTCAGTCCCAACCGCAGCCGCCAGTACCCGAACACTTTTTGACGAAAGTGGTGGGCCGCCCGATGCCGGACAAAACTCTTCATGAAATGGATGGCATAACTCCGGTATGGCTCTTCTTCCGAGCAATTTTCCCTAACGACAAGCCCCCATCCCAATCAGTATTTAAAAAATACTGGCATGCCCAACCAGTCCTCAATCGCCACCACTTTCTCTAGTATCTTCCGTCTAAATCGGTATCTCAACCAAATCGCCGCGGAAGCTCCACCAGTTTCATCCGCCTTTGTGTTCCTAGCGACGCTGTCGCCCAGGTAAAACGACATGCAGCACTTACATGGAAATGTCAGCTTGATGAAAACATCGACCCCCGCTCCGAACAACATCCCGACGCTACGAAAGCAGCTTTAATCCATTATCTCCGCACCAAGCGGGAGGCCCGCTGCACACATGAACGAGCGCCAAAAATTCTTGACCGCAGCATGGATGCACTACTGATCCCACTTGTCAATTCCACTAACGCAGACATCCTCCAATCTACCGCGGATCGTCTCCAGAAGGCTTACCAAGCAAAGCATAATGCAAACCTCTTCTCACCTAACCCGCAAATCCCGGCAAACGCTAATCTTTCCTGAACCACTACAGCGACTATGAGAGCCATACCATATGTTCATACATTGTAATATACATACTTGTCATTTGTTGAAATAAATAATATTATCCCTATGAGGCCAAATATAGTATACAGTTCGAGCATATAAAACTCTACAGCAGATAAATAACAATTTCAATGCAGTCACTATAGGAAGTGAGTAGTGAATGAGTAAATATATAAATAACAATTCATCAACTGCGGTTGACAGGACAGGTACAAAGTAACACAGAAAAAAGGAGATACAGTACTTAACGCTCCACCCCTTCCGTTCTGTTCGTCTATCGCCTTGATTTGTTTTCTTATTTGATTGAGCTCGCCCTGCATTGAGTTGCATATGAAGATAGAATCTAATTAGTTTTCAGAAACGGCAGGTGGCGGGTACTTTGACTATTTTACTAGCACGGTGCCAATCAGAAGCCAGTCTGTACAAATTCAGATGTGGATGCTACTGCTGGGAAAATTCTCCCTTCGAAGAATAACTGTAAATATTATTAGTGCCACAATACGTATAGTCAGCATATAGTCACATGTGCCGGTACAGTTCAGAAGGATTAATGTGCGCTAAGTGTCAAATCACGGCCCTCTACGTGTCAGATCAGGAAATTGACATTACCTGGTTTGCGAATGCATGTACGGCACTCTCGTAGGAGGCGTAGTGCGCGGAGCCACCCTTTTCAGCGTGAAAGAACAGAAAGCTCTCCACTTTTGACACCTATGCACGGTATAATGAACGTGGTCAAGAAATTGGTGAATATAGTCATAGGCGGAAGGACAAGTCAAACAATAGGAATATAAGGCGAAATACGATAAAACACATCATAAAACACACTCAAAATTCCCAAAAACAACAAATGACTTTATTTCCAATTGAAAACAACTTTGTTCAATACTACCAAATACAACGGTGTCAAATATCAATGACACACCAGTTGACGATCCTTGAATTGCTGCACAGCAAACTCGCACCCTCAATCGGCCGTAATCGAGTCGAATCCGCAGCCACTGACAATCAAACTGTTATTCGACTTTGCTACATCATTGTACTTCAAATACATCCCCTCCATGAAATCTGGCTCCCCAGTGATATCTGCAGTACCATTAACCCCAAAACATTTAGTACTCTGAAATGCAACTATAACTGTATACAAAATTATTCTGTTCCACTCATATCATCACGCTCAATAAGCTCTCGCAATGCTAAGCACAACAAAATACAAATCTCGCAGGACACTCAAAACTCCGTGCATCTCTGTAGTAAAACTGCAGAACATAAAGGACACTATTTGAACCTCCGACAAGATTGCTACGAATTCAGCACAGATTGCATACCAGCATAGTGCGTGCCGTTCTCCGAACATTATTTCACTACTGGCTCACCGAAGAAACGGAACTACGGACAAGTTCCAAAGGTATAAAACTAGTAAATATGAAGAATCTTAACAGAAAAAAAATGATAGAAGCTTGGTAATTAAAAAAAAATAATGTATGTATACGCTGATACATGATCCAATCAGTTTGCGTACAAGTCTGAAATAAGAAATGATTGGCTGCGCTATATTTGTTGACGGGTTGGAGAGTTCAACAGTGGCAATTCAAATGTACGCGAAATATCGATATAAAATAGTGATGTGATGTATCGACAGGTCGCTAAGAACGTAATTACACGTGCGCACTTTACTGTCCCACTCTCCCTTTCTCTCATACGTATATATATATATATATATATATATATATATATATATATATATATATATATATATATATATATATACGTAAATATATACGTACATACATGCATACAAATATGCATACCTACCTACATACCTACCTACCTACATACATACATACAAATATGCATACCTACCTACCTACCTACCTACCTACATACATATACATATACACACACATACATATATATATATATATATATATATATGCTCAACTTCTACAAATTAGTCACGTCGAATTGTACCACACAACACATGAACAACACATGACTTTCAAATCGCAAGACTACACGTACAATCTGCCCAGACCTAAGCGAGAGAGATCGCTAGATAGCTAAATAACTTACTGGTCCGACGCAGTCCAGAATCAGTTGTGTCGACTTCGCCATAATAGTCATTGACTGCGTATCTTTTAAATCCGCCACAATGATAGCCACGTCTGCGATTTAACAGCCCTCAACTCGTCCCACCACACGCTTCAACGCCGCCTCCATTTTCGCGTGACTACGACCTTGTATGGCGCACAAGTCTCATATCACAGTAGTCATATATCACAGTATTCTAATTAATTTTTTATTGACATGCAAAATTGCAATTCCATATCCGGCCAAACTTTTGACAAAATATGTCACATGATAGGCCGACGGACATGTCCTACTGCTACACAACTTTTGTCTCTAGAGATAGGTAGATAGATAGATAGATAGATAGATAGATAGAGAGAGAGAGAGAGAGAGAGAGAGAGAGAGAGAGAGGAGAGAACTGGGCGATAAGTTGCCACGATGGGTTAGCCCACGCATTCTGCTTTGATAAGTCAAGTTGAAAGGCATCACCTTTAGGATGAGTCAACGACCTATAATCAGAAACATGTTTGTTATGTTCTGTGGCGGACATATCAATAGTAGATGGGCCCCATCTTGATTGAGTGAGGTTAAACCATTTCTTATTAAACATTCAATCGGTTGCTAATAATTCTTTAACTGTTTTCTGGTAGTCAGGGACAAGTCGAGAGAGCATGCCAGGAAGATAATTATATATTCCTGGTATGTGTGTAATGTTAAAAGCAAACATAGCAATAATGTCATGACAGCGGCTCACCAACTGTGAATCAGGGTTCATGTCTTTCAAATATGCTAAAAACTTTTGATCTCAGGCGACAGTGAAGTAACATCATAAAGGTAGTCTTTAAACTGTCTTAGCGCAGTAACTATAGCAAGAAGCTCCTGTTTAACGGTAGGGTAATTCCGTTGACTCTTATTATAACTCTTGCTAAAAAAATGTATGTAATGTGGTTTACCATTTATCGTATGGTATAGCCTGAGATGGCGCCAGGGTAGGGTTTTCCAGTTGGGCTCATAGGCCTTCAGGATAGTTTTCCATTTCTCTGACTCACAGAAAGAAATAAAAGTATTCATCATCTGTTTATCCTTAAGGCTGGTAGACTCCTTAAGTTGGTCAAAGGTCTTCAGTTTCTTCACTGTACTCTCATTAGTAGAGAAATCGACCTCATCCTTCGCGTTACCTAGCTGCTTTATAAAGCTTGGTTCGAAGCTTTCACGAGGTTCACGCTCAGTGCTATGGCCTGCTAGTGCCAAGATGGTGTCTATCTCCTTTCTCTTGTTTTCGTCAGAGTCACTTCAATAGACAATCCTCAAAGACTTGCATACCAGAACGTAATAGCCTGAGACGCTGTTGTTTGGTTCTCACTTCCTCGACTTCAGTGCTAGAGTGGGTACTCTCTAGTGAGGTACTGGTAGAACGATTACCAAAGTCGTGATTACCAGGGTTATACGGTAAATGAGGATAGATTTTATGAGGGTGGTAAGCCTCATCGATCTCCACACGATCTTAGCCTCTGACAGGGTTAGGTTTGTCGAGAAGGTGGTCGATTGTAGCTTCCGAGCTAAAGAGATTAAATCTTGAGGCTTTACCCTCTTCACCAGCGGTAACTGGCTCAGTGGTAACCTTGCTGGCTGATAAACCAGAGGGCCACAAGTTCGAACCCCAGCTCGGAATTCTTTTCTTCAGAATAGGAAGAATTTGGGCCACGTGGGATATGATCAAAGGGTCAGAAGCTGCGGCCGCGGCTAGCTTCGTTAGAAACTTATCTTTGCGGTTCAAATGGCATTAAGATTGAGAAGATCCAACCACTCGTTGTCGAGTTATGGCGTCCCTGTAAACTTCGATGGAAATTACTAGGTTTCAAACTATATTAAACTAAAATACAATTTAGTCAGTTAGGATTTAGCAGTGGTAGCTTGTGTAAGAATGATCGGGACTGCCTCTTGTTAAGAGCCTAAATATCCTCGATCACACAGGGCGGACCTCTAGCTGTTCTTTATTGAATAATTTTCACTAGAAGTACTAAGTGTTCATGACCACATGCCTAATTAGTAGATAGACATAATAACGTAGGCCACGTTAATACATTAGCTGATATAAATAAAATTCCATCTGAAGAAAAGTTAAAAAAAAGAAAAAGACTTATTGGATTTTGGAGATTGGCGGGAGGACCAAAATCTATAAGTAGTAGTTCGGAGATTATAATATTTAGTTTATAATATCCTACATCTACTAATGTCTCAAATAGGTCCAAGTAGATTAGTCATACCAAATACTCAGGCTATTGGAGCCATCAATGTGAATTTAGAACACTTTGGAAATATTGGAAAAAGAGCTTGTATTAAATTATTTAAAATACAAATAAAAACCAATGTATTATCTCAATTGATCTTGATATTTTAGACTGACCGGATGCCGTCTTTTTACACTTAGACCTCAATGAACAGCAAGTGAGCAACATGCGCTACTTTATTAAAACTAACAAAAGGAAAATGACACTATTCTAACGCAAGCAGCATGAAACACTGAGCTTGTGCAGCGAGATTACACTAAAACAAGCTTTATTGAGCAGATAGTGCTGATGTCGATTTCTTAATTAAGGAGTACAGTAGAAACACTGAAAATGTTCAAACAGCTAAAAGGATCTGCCAATATTAGGGATAAATAATTGATGAATGCTTTCATACATTTCTGCGAGCTATTTCCATGGCTTAATATACTGAAAGCGTGTGAGTCTGATACGTAGAAACAACTTCCTTTGAACTTCTCGAGTCTTCTAAGTCATTTGATATCGGTACCACCATACAAATACGACCGTAACTATCCAGGATAACAATTGTTTCATAGGGGCTATTTTTTTTCTAAGAAAGTGAACGGTGACATTAAAATTTAGTTAGGAACAAATATACTATAAACATTGTTTAACCCACTAGGCGTAACAAATGCATATCACTACAAAGCCTCGCACTATCACTACGTGTGTATTACTCACTCCTCTACCCTAGATCCTAAGAAGGAGAAGTAGCTGCAAGTATATTGTAGTAAATTAGGCGTACAAAAAAACCAACCAACTTTATACTAGGTTGGATGATTTAGTCATTTACCTAACTATCCGGTGTAGGGCTAATATCATACTCGAGATGAGCAGCGTCATAGCCTTTTGACTCTCTCTCTCCCTCCCCCCCCACCCCCCCCCCTTCCCCCCTCAGTGCATAATCGTGCGATGAAATCTTCCACATCGATATAAGTTATCAGCATCGGTTTAATTGGAATAGTCATATTTAGGAAATCTCTGAAAAAAAGTTAGGAGCAGTAAGGTTAGATCATCAACAGTGTATCAGAAGGCCATATCAGGTTTCATATACTATTTTCAGAGATTAATACTATCACTATCGTAGGCCGCGCCCTTATTGGTATGTTGAGTGCTTGAGAGTTTTGTCAGTTATCTCAAAAATAGGCCCATAACCTAACGAATCTTCTCAAAGATTAATCTGTTATACATCTATCAGTGATTTATAATACAGTTCTAGGGTCTAGTTTATTCTACTTGAAACTATGAGATAGTAGGTAAAACCCAAGTGTTGAAGCTCGGCAGTTAGAGAAGGGAAGCTAAGTTTTATTTTTAACAAGGAGCGCCGCTTGCACCGGCCCGGTGTGCGGTGATAATGTCGCATTTGATTTTTTTTTCACTTACATAAGTACAAGCCTATTTCTCTCTCTAGTGGAGTGTTCGGCTGTTCGCTCTCTCGAGATAGTGTTGTTGAGTGTTGAGTGCTGAGTGCTGACTATTGGGTGCGGACTTCGGAGTGCTGAACTGCTGACTGTTGAGTGCTACATATGGACTGCGGAGTGTTGACTGCGGAGTGTTGACTGCGGAGTGTTGACTGCGGAGTGCGGAGTGCGGACTGCTGACTGCTGAGTGCTTGACCGGGCCTGACTGCTCAGTGCTCAGTGTTGACGAGGCTGACGGCTGACAGCCTGAGTTGTCAGTCCTAAAGTCCTGACCCAGGTAAACGAATGCGGTTATTTATTAGCTGGTCCATATGCGCTGACTCAGGCGGTCAATTTTGTTTTAAAATAAACAAATAAATAGAAAACGCTGTATCTCCTATCAGAATCGGGATTCCAGATTGCAGAGTGGGCCTTGAACGAATGCAATCTAAATATGCATGGCCCTCTTCACTCTCTTCAGAAATGATTTGTCCTCTGGTAGTGAGAATCCATTTTCAATCCAGCGACAATTCCAGAATTTCTCTCTCTAGGGGGGGCCATGAGTCGGTCGGATTCGACAAGATCATTCAAATATCACCGGCAAACGAAATTGATCACCACAAAATGTAAATATGTAATATGGATCCTGGATTCCTGGTGATATCATAGAATAATCGATTACAGATCTACCACACTCAAATGAACGCTTCATAATGTCCGATTCACTAGGAGAGACTGTTATCAATGTTTTACAAATATGCGGTGCGATGTACGCGATCATGCTCTGTGGCTACATATCAGCAGCGAGGGAAATTATCAGCGTGAAAGGATATGAAGGGATAGGGGCGTTTATCATGGGCTTCTCAATGCCGAGCATGATTTACTATGCTGTAGCCACCACAAACATCTACGAGATAGATCTGCAGCTGGTGCTATGTGTAGGAGTATTCACAGCAATGGCGATGTTCCTTAGCTTTAGCATGCCCGCCCTATTCAATATCGTACCGTTCGGCGCTGCGAATAATCCGAAGGTATCCGTGCTTGTCTGGGGGGTTACTTTTACAAATGCAGTCGCTCTAAACAACGCGTTAGTAATGGGCGTGCCTGTTATGGTAGGAATGTATGGGTCAGATCTGGAAGCGCTGCAGTTTGTGATTGTGATGTTGCAGGTGGTCTTCTTGTTCCCGATCGTGTTCGTCTTGTACGAGATCGACGCAGTACTGAATTCGGGCTCTGGCGGTCAACACAATGCACCGCAAAGAGCATCGACTGAAAGGGATAAACAAGTTGAAGCGAGTGATACGTATCTGCGACAATCCAAGTCAGATGTTACGGACACTATAGATGTTGCAGGTACCGGTGAACAATTCGATTTAGACCAGGAGTCCGAACCACAACACAGGCCGTCAAATGTGAGCATATTGAGCGAGCGGAGCTCTATATCAATAGTAGCCAATGTTATTAGAAGCGTAATAACCAACAAGGTTATCGTAGCTGTGATCGGAGGTGTGGCATGGTCGAGCATATGGAATTATTTCAAACCAAACGAGGACATGCCCCTATTTTTGGATATGTTCTTTAGCTGGTTCGCAGACTCAGTATACGGACTGAGTCTCTTCAATGTTGGATACTTTATGCGAATGCAATCGCTTGTTCCTCCTCGTAACTTGCTGTTACAGATACTGTTCGTGCTGTTCCTCAAGTTCGCCGTAGCCCCTGCTCTCATGACTGTATGTGCAATACTCTCTGGACTGGAAGGTGAAAAATTCAAGTCAATAATTATACAGTCGTTCATCCCTTCAGGCACCGCTTCCTTTGTGTTTGCAAACCACTACAATGTGAAGCAAGAAGTTGTGGGTCCGGTTGTGATGTGGGGCTCTCTCTTATCCCTTCCTGCTGTGCTCGTGGGATTTTTCATTGTGGAAGCTGCAACTGATTTCTGAAGGCGTTTTGTTATATTGGATTAGATTGTATCTTTAGGGAGGCAGGATAGCCAAAGTCACCTGACCATTGAGGTTGCAAGTCCAGAACAGCGAAGAAAGGATCAAAATTCCGAGGAAATTGGGACAGACTTTTAGGAAACCTGCGGCTGCGCAGGAGAATGGATGAGGCCAAAATAGAGTTTTTACGTATGCTGGGACTTGAGAAAATGGCCATTATCGAGACGTGGTAGGTGTCACACACTGAGACATCGAAAATCATAGAATTGCAGATTTGTTGCCATGAGACGACAAGCTCTATGAGTGACTTCAAATTACACTAGTCCAGCTGTCTATTTTGCGGATGCGATCAACAGGCATATTCACAGCCTGGCATAGACCAAACATTATTGCACGATATCTGAGAACACGCTGTATGTCACATATCGGTCGCCAATGTATACACATCTCGTCGACAAAGAGTTTGGTGTGCCCCAATGGAAGCTACTACTGCAATATGCCATGTCGCGGACGGAGAGACACCTCGAAGTATGTCCATACCCAGTGTTGTGAGCTATAACGGCAATAGTGGGATTTGGATTTTATATACGATGGATGTTCCTCGCTCGCATCGACTACCTGGAAGTCATAGGCCGCATTGTGGTCAGGACACCTTGAGTGCTTGACGCGACTGAGGCGGATAGACTCCGATTAAAAACCTACAGCAGCGTATTCACTACGAACTATTACATAAAGCAAACATAATTACAAATTTGTTCAGGAATGCATCGAACAGCACTGTGTGGGGGCCACGGGCCGAGATTCGCCCAATACGGGACCATATTTTTTTTTTGCTCTTTAAAAATAAAGATCTTCACATAGATATGCTAATTGTAGTTTTATTGGAGTGGATATCTACTCTAGCATGCAGTGTCGGTCTGCAACTGCTAAACTCCAACCGAATGCTATACGTAGTTGCCAAAAAAAACCTTGTGGCAAAGTGATGCTCTCGTTGAACCGAACACGACCATTCACATTCCACAGTGGCATCCATGTCACATCCCCTGCTCTAAATGATAAAATGTATTATCGCTCATTGGGGTATGCAGATGTTAAATGGGTTCTGCTAGATAGCATATAGTGACGAATATTGTGTTGCTCTTGGTGAATTGTGTCGAATAAAATCACAGTCATGCCCTTGATAGGCGGAACTTGAATAGAAAAAAAATGCTTCTGATTCACTGCAATGCCTGCCAACAGGTATCTATTTCGCCGTCATAAGCTTCTACCGAAAAATGTTGGAATCGTATCATATTCAGAGGTACTATCATTTGAGAATTAAGAAATCGTATCGTATCTACGTGTGAAGCTGGCGACTTTAAAAAACAACTTTTGTGTCCCATCTTCGAATAAAATTAGCCAAGCCACATAAGAGAAAGACAAAGATGTGCGACAGTTTTTCGCACGCCAGTTATCGTAGTGCTGGCACGCACGAACGAGCACAGCGAAATCATAACACAATTGATGTGATCACGTGGCATACTCGTTCGTAAACAATCTAGAAATCACAGATTTCCACCATCCGCTTGCAAACACATCCTCTCCGATTAACATACACACCCTTCCCCATCTACCAGCAAAAGGGCTAGTCATTGATCTGGCAAGTGGGTTCTGGCTCGGTACGTAGTGGTAAGACGTGGTGTAGCAGATGAGGAGAACGGGTGTTCAGATCCGTAATCTTGATTCCCGCATTAGTATACGACGCAGTTTAAACAGTCCACTGAAGTCTATGCAGTGGTCTGCTCTGAGACGTCGATCAGAGGCACACTGTTTGATATACTACTTCATGTAACAACTAAACCAAATCTAGTGAGATGTACAGCAATGCCCATTAAATAACAGTTATCAAACAAAACAGCTACACGAGTTGAAAATGGCCTATAGTGATTACATTTATGCCGTCTAAATCCTTGTAGGCATAACCCACGCGTCAGAACCTATAACCTATACAGGGGTATATAATGGTAGAGGAATTCCCTGCCTATAACTCCGGGAAGAAGACGGACACGCCAGGACGATTTTCACAGATTCTGGGTGTGTATAATGCAAAAACTTATGACGAACCACGCTTTACACATTTATACTCCGAATGTTCTGCGGGGGGTAGCCCCACTCCGCCTTGCCGACGCAGGGGTGCTGCTGCCAATGGTAGCCATTTTCCTGAGAGGTTGGAAGTTCGATACCAACGGAAGTATTAGCGTATTCAATCATCAGCACACCCTCTAAGATTACATGTAAGCAGTTTTTAACGTAAAGAGAAAGCGAAAGCAGCAGTATCGGTCTACCCCGACGTTTGCGAGCTTTTGATACATACCCAGTCTTGCTGGCCTTCTTGCGAGCAATCTCTTTCAGTCTGAGTCTCTCCGCAATCTCAACTTCCGCAGCCTTCATCTCGCTTTCCATCGTCGATCGGCTCTCGTGCTCCTCTTTATACCGCGACTGATACAGTTGGACAAAATAAAATCAAAAACGTCAATTTCACACGTAGAAGCGCATCGATGCATGTAAACATATGGGCGCTCTACTTTTATTGTGCAGTGAGTAAGCTATCAGCGAGCTCTGTAGAACAATAGTATTGAGTTCCTAGAAAAACAAAACAGTCCGCAATTCGGCCGCCACAGCAGCGACAAGTAATCAAACAACCTCCACGTTGATACTGCCGCACTACTACTCACTAGACAACGTATACATAAGCGACAGAACTATACAAATAATATGTAGACAGCAAAATAATTATATGTAGGCAGCAAAATTATTCTAACTGTGTATGTGGAGAGTACACGAACTATATAAGGGCAGAAACTAAGGGGAAGTAGTGTGTCCACAGCCTCGGATAAGTTCTCGCAACGCTTCCTTCGAGGTAGATTACAGGAGCGAAACAACCCGATCGAATATGCATGACATATTCGCAATGGCGACCTTGGCAACGTATATTTTCGGTCAAAGTATATTACGTATGCACTCTACATACCAGAGCAGTCCTACCGGTCTTCTTAACACTGTAGAACATGGGACCAAGATCCGCCAACCATTCGCCATCCACTGCGGTCACGCACTTTAAATTGGAAGAGTTTGGAGGGTTTTGAATAAGAAGGAATGGTCCAACACAAGCTCGATGGAAAAAAAAACAATCCACCAACAATGTACATGTTCATGTGTCGAGAAACCATGCCAGCTTTTACTAACAACTTGGAAGTTCTTGCCTTTCCCATCGACTTCAAGTAGCCAGATAGAGGGATCACACATGGCATAGGGCAGAGCCACAGCACCTGGTACGACTAACGGGTTTGTCAACCAAGTTATAGCAGCAAAGTGCAATGACGCCGGCAGCAGTGCATCATGGCTAACATATTTTACGACGGCACAAGCCAAAAGAGAAATGCAGACATAAATTTCGTGTATTTTAACTAATCCGAATGGAACACCTACCTGCATATACTCTTTAGATGTCATTATCAGCTCGTGGTAAACGACATAATCAGGTGTGAAGCCCATCCCATACAGCGCCGATGTTGGATGAAGATGACAGGGCATTCCGGTGCGCAGGTGCACGTACTCCCCGACACCTTTGATACGCGACGCTTGGTGGAAGTATGCCGAGGCTATGCATTTGCGGACCACGTCCCAGTTGCTGATGATGAAAGCAGCACAGAGGTTAACAATTGACGTTAAGAGGGATAATAGATCAGTTGGGAAATACAGGGAATGCAATAGATAGGAAAAGTTTAGGTATGCCTGAATTGCTATTGGATTCTGATTGACACTCGCAATCATCCTCGAGGCGGCTGTGCAAGTCTTTCGGCATCCGAATTACCGGCACATATCCAAGTGCATTGTAAGTACAGACCCCGCCGGATCGATTTCTTTTGTACAGTAAAAAAGAATATGCAACGGCCACGCATACGATTAATATACAAAAAACACCCGAAGGATACTATCTGCACCGTTGCATTTATCGAGCAGAGTATGCACACACCTGCCACAGGTTACAATCTCTATTTTGAGAGACTTTGTAATATCTTCCAATTGCTGACGGACCTCCCTGACCTTCCTCAGAGCTTTGGCGTGCAAAAAGTGCTGAGCGGCCCATTTGGCCGAGTACGCTGTGATCGTACAAAGTGAAAATTGAAATTAATTTAGTATGCGATGAGACTATAGAATCAAAGCCACATTTTTCATGGATTACAGCTTCCACGTACTGCAGTAACACCAGACAATTGACAGACTTGGCCATTCAAGCAGAGATATAGTTTCTGCTAACACATCTATAAACAAGAAGTACAAATAATATTTCCACACAGCTTGCCGGTAGGATATAGAAATCTACAAGGCACTGATGTACACCGCTTACAACAATGAAATAGCTTACCATGTTGTTTCCACATGTTGTACACATTCAACAGGGTTAGATGGTCACTCTCGGGCACAAAGAACTTCTCTCTCGCAGCATCGCTCTCTTCCTCTCGCCCCTTCGGCCTATAGAAGACCGTTGGCACACTCAGCATGGACACTATGGTCAACACCTCTGTGGTGCATGCGAGCTCGTCACTCACAATCAGCATCTTGGACAGCGCAGGGTCTACAGGGAACTCCACCATTCGCCGCCCGCAGCCGGTCAGCCCACCAGTGTTGTCGAGCGCACCCAGCACCCATAGCTGGTACATGGAGTTCAGTATGTTGTCCTGCAAAAGAGGAGATATAAGGCGGACAATGGTGAGTGAAGTTTAGTATTTTGACTTGTGGAGACGGAGATATAAGACTTTAGATGATGTATAAAGTTCAATGTATTGACCTGTGGGGGAGGAGACATAAGATGAACAATGAAGTTGTCCGACGACACACACCTGAGGGGGAGGATCCATGAAGTGGAACTCAAGCAGGTTGTCGACCCCTAAACTTTTCAGCAACAGTACAACGTTACTCAGATTCGTACGCTGTATTTCCGGCACGGTGTTCGCTAATAACTCTGTATTATATTGATGTTCTGTGTAAAGTCGGAAGGCTGTACCTGGTCCGGTTCGCCCGGCACGCCCACTTCTTTGATTTGAATTGGCCTGAAATGAGAATGCAATTCAAATTTGCTTAGAAAAACTGATATCGATTCTGCACTGCGCTTAATTTGCCCATGATACGTACAAGTGCAGCATTCTACACGCTTGAACAGACAAATAAAACCCCTCCTTCCTGAGCTGGCAGCTTTTATATGGAGTAGATCACCTTTGACTATCAAAGACATTACAAGGGGACCACGTAGAGCTGAAAGTTCCGTCACAACATAAAAGAATCCACACACAGGTGGTGCATTCCAACGATACTTAGCTCACGAGGGAAATGTTTCCTGAACTTTTGGTAAGAAAATAATTTCACCAAGAATTTATTCGCCAATCGAATGAGCACTCAGTGGTTTTTTTAGCAAGACATACCTGGGAGACAGGAAAGACCGAGAGGGCATCCATTCCTATCTTCGAGTTATATATTTTTAATTTGCAGTAGCCGCAATCGATTACGTAAAGAATACCATCGACGGTTAATGACGTCTCTGCGATATTTGTAGCTACAATAATTTTGCGAGCGTCGTTCTCGGCTTTCTGAAAGATTTTCGCCTGTAGAATTGTGATAAATAGAACGTCAAATCAAGATGAATACAAAATTCCAATTCAACTTTCCTCGCGAGATGACATGAAGTTTCGAACAGATAAAAAAAAAAAACTGCTAAACGAGGACTCCTATCGTTTATCCATGCATCGAAATTTTGACTTTCAATGTGAGACGTTGATACATACGAGCATGATCACGAAAGCGCGTGGTGATTAAACTGAGCTACCCAAATGGACACATAATCACATCACTGAGCTGTAAGAAGCCAAGAGATTGTAGCCTGCGATATGTTTATAGCGCAGACAATACGAGCGAACGGATGATGCATACACAAACCCCTATTACCTGAAGGTCGGAAGGCAACTGCGAATAAATCGGCAAGACCGACATTTCTGGTATTCCTTCATCTGCCACTCCCTCGTATCTCTCATTGAGAACTTCACAGGTGGTCTCAATATCTTCTTGACCGGTCATAAATATTAGAATATCTCCCTGAGAAAACAGAAATATGATTTTAAGAAACCAGCGAATATCATGCAAAGAGTTGCCAAAGCAAAAAGTTCTGAAAGTATCTGGACAACATGTGAACTTATTCGGGGAGCAATCAAAGATTAGCGTGCCGATATATAGTGTCGCACACTACCGAGAGCGTTCCAAACATCCTAGTGGATGAAGCACCACGCAATAGCACTGTTTCGCACAATGAACGGATTACGGGTACTTAGAACACTAGCGATCTCGAAAAGTACATGACAAGGTGGAGATTTCAAAATCAACACACCACAGGGAATTGTAAGTGTATTGTTAGAGCTTGCTTGACTGCCATGTCCACGTAATCTTCTGTTGTGGACTTGGCGTACATTACATCAACGGGGAAAGTTCGTCCCGGAATTTTGAAAATCGGGACGTTTCCGAAGAAGTTACTAAATTTATCGGCGTCCATGGTCGCGGAGGTGACAATCAGCTTGAGATCACGGCGGCGAGCAATGACGCCTCGAAGGATGCCGAATAACACGTCCTGTGAAATATTGGGGATGTAAAATTTAGTTGCATTACACAACAAATCGGTACTTTAGTTGTTCAGCTGCCATTTTCAAGCATCAGCTTTGATCGCTGGCTCATTCGTCAAGATCAAATCGATCGCCCATAATGAGTGCAAACACAAATACAATCATACCAGGCCAATCAATTGAATTGTTTTTTTACCGTGTTCAGCGAACGTTCGTGGGCCTCGTCCATGACAATACAACTGTACTGTTCCAGGTCGCTTTCGTTCAAGCTTTCACGCAGCAGAATTCCGTCCGTCATGTACTTGATTACTGTATTCTTCGACGTGCAGTCTTCGAAGCGGATACTATAACCGACTAAGGGTGAAAGGAGACAACGACCACGGCGCTAAGATCAGAGGGTGTTCGTATACGAGCAGAGATGAAACAGAAGCTAGCGTATCCCGAATATCAGTCAATGTCTGCATAAAAAAATACCCAGTTGTGCACACACACAAGCAGAGCCAATACACGAGCACATATCTTGTACGACGGGAATCCTACCTGTATCGCCGAGATTGCCCTCCATTTCTTCACTCACTCGTTTGGCCACGGACATCGCCGCCACTCTTCGTGGTTGTGTACATCCAATCATTCCGAATTTGCCGTACCCTTCTTCGTGCAGATACTATAAGGGTACGAGACAGTAGAATGTCATGTGAGAAGGGAGATTTAGATATTCGAACTTGGGATGTTCTGAAGGCGATGTATATCAAAATGTCTTGGTTGCGACATATCTATCCGTCAGCGCCATGGAGCAAGGCAAGTGGGGGTCATCCAAGCAATGAGAAAATACAGAATCTCAAGAAAATTCATAACTGCGAGGAATAGGAGAAGCACTCACCTGTGTGAGCTGTGTTGTCTTTCCACTTCCAGTCTCTCCTACGATGACCACGATCTGATTGTCTCTCACAATCTGCAACAACTGTTCTCTCACAGAGTAGATGGGCAGAAACTGCCGTTGTTGCTTGACAGTTTTCGACATGGCAAAATGGGACACTGCCTCATTCTGTGGTCAGACAAAAGGAAAGAAAAAAAGAGTCTTTAAACTGTCGCGAAAATGATGTTGCAAGAGATTTTCAGCAATTTGCAGTGAAGTGAGTGTCAATTCTCTGACTTAGAAGCATGAAAACGAAAATTATCATACACTGTCGAAACGAAGCATTGAAGTTTTACATGGCATCATTCCCAAGCTGATACCGAGCAATTATAATTCTAGATGAAGCCCAGAAGCTAAATGAATTTAAACCGAAGGACAATGAGTCCGAAAGGACGCGCATAACACTCCGCACCAAACAAACCTTGGTTTGCATGTGGTCAGCGAACTGGCTTTCCGCTTTGAAGTTCTCCTCTTGGCCCTCCTTGTTGCCTGGATCCTCTTCTTCCGTTTCTTTCACACCCATTACTTTACCTATCTTACTACCCTCCAACTCCCAATATTTATTCTGTCCTTTCAGCCGCTCCCGCATTTCACGGCGTTCTCGTACAAGCTGTGGATTGAACATTTGAGCACACAGCTAAATGATCAATAAACTCGCCAGTGTTGCACGTTGATTCTGTGTATAAATCCACTCACTGGTGGAATATCGCGATATGTGACGCTCCAGACCTACTTAACTACGTATTTCGACCAATAGCTACACCAATGAATGTGGTAGCAACAAGATCATGCACTGGCACAGCGCTAAATAGATCTGAAAACAGTGAGTACTGCATCCACAATCACCAGCATTCCGATTGTAAATGACAAAGAAAATATACCTGACTGCCCTTTTTAGCCACAACAGCCATGTCGCTGGTCGCATCTTTGACAGGCATAACAGGTTCTGGTTGTTTGGTGAACGTGATACGTCCGTCCAGGAACGGAGGCAAGATATTCTTCACCAGAAGATGCGTCCGCACTTCGAGTTCGTCATCAAAATCGTCATCGTATTGTACCTGTGTGTGTAGTGGATCCATATTTGTGTGCCACGCAAATTTAGGAGTCTCGAATGAACAAGGAAAATGAATGCTGGCCAGATTTCCGCTAAGAAATTGAGATTTAACGTTCGGTTTATGAACAACAGTTATTTCGCTTCTGTATTCAGTATTTGACCTCACTTACATCGTCTGCTGTTGTTGATACTTCTTCTGTCAGCTAACACAGCACGATTATAACCCGCAGTTGAAATCAAAGAGCTCAAATACCTTAGATACAACTCCACTGGTTAGCAACCTATTCGTCTCCCATCTGTCGTTGTCGGCATTTCGTTTTTTCTGATGGATGGTTTGTCGTTTACTCGCCCGCTGAATTACTTCGGCTTCTTTTTGCGCTAGAAATTCCTGTAAAAGATCAAAGAAAAAAAATATAAACCGAGACATTTAGTTCCTTAATGATCTCTGAATATACTATTTTTTGATCACTCCAGCAGCGGCAGTTTAAGCATGCACATGTGAGTGTGAGGGCGCGACACTACTGAGATATAGCACAGGTGTGCCGCACCAGCTCACCACGCAAGCTGCACTGCAAATAACTTGCTTTACTTTGCTAACATTTCGAACAATATGCGAACATAATTTTCCCAACATCGCCACCTGTGTGCTACCATACAATCAATTGTTTGCGGTTAGACACTTACCGCGCTATTGAAGGGATCATTATTGACATCTGCACCCTCATCGTTCTGATACCACATGCGATCGAGCAGCCTTTGCTCTTCCTCCCAAGCGCGCTTCTCCTCTTCGGTCTTGAAAACTTCGCCGCCCTCTCCAGGTGCTGAGGTCGAATCCTCCTCTCCTTGCACACTATCTGAGAGAAAGTGATGTACAAAAAACAATATTAACATACACAGGTGAAGTAGATGCAAAGCTGAAAGGGATATGACGTTTTCAATCTAAAAAACTGCTTGCGCACACATCTAGATATATTATATATATATATATATATATATATATATATATATATATAATACACACACACACTCTCTCTCACACACAGAGACACAGACACAGACACAGACACAAATATATATATATACACATCATCAATATCAATATATATATATATATATATATATATATATATATATATATATATATATATATATATATATATATATATATATATATATATATATATATATATATATATATATATATATATATATGTATATATGTATATTATATATATATATATATATATTATATATTAATATATATATATATATATATATATAAATAATATATATATATAAACGCAAAAATGTACATATAATATTCATATATATATATATATATATATGTATATATTATATATATATATAATATATATATGGATGCACATAATCATCAATACAGGACAGAGACGGACGGACAGGACGGACACATCACGCATCATCAATGTACATATATACATACATATATTGCACGCACACACTCTCTCCCGCACTCACACACCGGACGCGTATGCACACATATACGCACACATCACACACAACACGCATGCATCATCATACAATAATAATAATATGTATATATATGTTATATATATTACATATAATAATATATACATACATATGTGTGTACATACATATATATATATGTATATATATATAAACATATATGTATATATATACATATGTATATATAATACATTATATATATATGTAATAATGCCATATATATATATATATTATATATATATTATATATAATATATAATATATATATATATATATACATATGCATGCGTATGTTCGTAACAACCATATTATTCATATATATATATGTATAATATATATATATTATATATATATATAATATGTATATATATATATATACATATATCATCAACACAGACAGAGATACGGACACAGACACACACACACACACACACATATATATATATATATATCTCTGTCTCTCTGTCACACACACACACACACACACACACATATATATATATACATATATATATATATATATATATTCGTATGTATATTGACTAATCAATAAGCTTATTACAACACACATCAATATAATAAATAAATATATATTTGATCATGTATCGGTACGCTGATAAAAAGTATATGTTTGGTCCCAATGTTGCTCTGGCTTTATAACGGACATATGGTGTAGACCTACCTAGCTCGTCTTCACGTTAAGGTCAACCGGAGAGCAATGTAGATGCTATATGAAATATTCATACAATCCAGGCATTGTAGCCATACGGCACACGCATACCTGTGCCCGAGCGTCCTTTGGAGAGCCTGGGGGTAGCTCCCGAATATTTCTTATCCTCTGCCCAATCGTTGTATTTATAAGACGGTGTTGGTCTAGGTGTATCATTGACACTGTCGCCATTCCTCGTGCTACCCGTTCGTAAATTCGAATACTCATCGTCTCGCCTGGGTGTGGGGTTACTTCCATCTCTGGGTGTGTCGCGAGGGGTAAAGCGCCCACCTGCGGTGCGTTTTATGATATGCAAAACGTGAGCTGGATAGGCATGTCACATTCATTGTACGTTCCGAGAGCTGAATGGAAGAAAATTGCGCCAATTCGCACTCCCAATAATCTTTGAGTTCGTGTCAGCAAAAAAAAAAACATATTTGTACACATAGCCATCCCACCGTGATTCCTCCACTTGCAACTCGTCCGCAGCCGTGTGGCCAAGCTAGATACCGCAAATGTGGGTACTCAAACGGAAATTCCACGTAGACCATACCTCTCGGCGTATCACGGGGAGTGGCACCCTCACCATCATCCCACGCAGATCGAGATGGGGTCTGTATATCGGTGAAAGTCTTATCCGATCGATTTCGATCCCGATTCGAAGATGACCAGCCGCTGTCTCTGTCGTGTGAGCGATTAGAGCCGCCACTGCTCCTGTGTCTTCCCCTCTCGCGCTCGCGCTCGTGTTCTCTGTCTCTATCTGTACTCCTGTCGGTGCTTCGGTCACCGTTGCTATCTCGGCCACTGCCCCGACTAGAAACGAAAGTATGGCATTATTGATTCTGATTAGGCTATTAATGTAAGATGTCATAGTGAGTAATCTCGATATGAGCTTATTATAATATTCAACTTATTATATGCATACTCCATCGGAGTGGTGGCTCGGCAAACCTCGGATATTCGAACCGATAACCAACAAACATAAACTCCACACATACACATCCGCGGGTCTTACCTAATCTTCCGGGAATCTCGGTCGTCTTCGTCCTCATCCCGACTCCTGCCCTTATTCCCACTGTTGTCCCTATCTCTCGACGACGACGCGCTATGCGATCGCCGGCTACTTCTCCCATCTACGTACCTATGTCTATCTCTACCGGCATGCCTATCTTTGTCGGACCCTCTATCTCGGTCTCGATGTCCCTCGCCCCGGCGTTCTCTACGCTCCCTCTCGCGTTCCCTCTCCTTGACTCTCTCTTTCACACTATCTGGAACTCCGCCCCCATGCGATGGCGTGTCCTGCACCTGGTGTCTGTAGTTGCGCACGGGTTTGGGTTTCCCCTTGTCTGTGCGATTTTCTGTATCCCCGATACGTTTCGCTGGCATGTCCATCGGCGCTTTAAAAGTGGGATCATCATCTGTGGCGGCAGTAAAAATTCAATCAGCTTCAGTGTGCAACTCGATTCAATAGCAAAAGGACTGAAAACAATATACGTATTAGTTGAAATCCGAAACAACACGTACTATTGATTGTGGCCTGGGTCTCTAGCTTCAATTCGTCCTCCTCGTCGTCATCGAGATCTGAGGTTGCATCGGGAGAGTTTAGACTGCATAAAGACTATTGACGGACACGACTTCGACAGGACACATATCAATGTATTATTGTAGCCAACATACCCGTAAAGATGCCCACGTACGTCATCAAGAACTCACGTGTGCACGCAGTATATTACATACACTCACGAGCTGCCTGACTACAGCAGGGCTGTTGTTTAACAGCAAACAGAATTTGAAAACTGAGCACATACCAGCAATAGTAGTACGAGAGCGCTTTTTGCTCCTTTCTAATGCTTCTTTCTCTTTACGCTTCACCTGTGCCAATTTATCGAGTCCTAAGAGAGAACCAGTTGGCTTTGGTTTGTCGTCCTTATTGACCGGTTCGGGACGCTTTTATTCGAAGCAAGGAAGCAAAAAAAAAAACAGCGTCAATACAAAAAAAGCCAAAAGGAACGGAAGTTTCACTCCAAAATTCAATACATGTCTTTGATGTCGTTCAAAGCAGGCTTGTCGAGTAGATTTAGACTGTAACCTTGCAGGCAGATTTTCGAAATTAATGACAACATGACGGCTATGTATGCAGGAAAACGATATAGTACATAGAGGAACTGGACACTTTACTTTGACAGCAAGCGCAGCAAACCATATCCTACCTTGAATACTGGCCGGTCTGCATCCTCGCTTTGAGCCAGAGTGGGGGCTGTTTCCCCCACCTTCTTCACTAGACCACCTTGAGAATAGCCTGAGATGGGAAGGTCACATCAAAAATCAACATAGTAGCGTATACTCGTACGTCCAGCTAGTGCGGGTAAGGAGCTGGAAGGAACATGCATAGACGTCTGCTAATGTGCAAGTCAAATCAGAAACAAAAAAACACAGGATATACACGCGACAGATGGGCGAGGGAGTGAAACAACGTAAATACAACATAACATATACAAGTGTATAAATTAGGTTACACAAACACAGAAACACACACAACAACAACAGATTTATACATACACACACAGACACAGACAAAGACACAGACACAGATACAGACACAGACACACACATATATATATATATATATATACATTCATACATGCAAACATACATACATAAATACATACATACATACATGCATATATATACATATACATGTACATACATATGCATATATATATATATATATATATATATATATATATATATACATATATATATATACATACACACACACACATATATATATATATATATATGGATAATTTACATGCATATATATAATATATAATATATATATATATATATATATAATATATAATATATAATATATATATATATGTACATATATATATATATATATATATATATATATATATATATATATGTATATATATATATATATAATAATATATATCATTACACACACACACACACACACAATGCATGCACACACACGCACACACATGCACGCACACACACATATATACATATATATATATATATATATATATATATATATATATATATATTTGTGTGTGTATGTGTGTCAATATGGGTGTAGTGATTTATCAACCCGAATTGGATTCGAAATCTTATACCTGAACGCAAGACAATGTATATATATAGTATGTATGTATTATGTATATATGTATTGTATATCTATCCATACATGCACGTTTGTATCTGTATATGTATGTATGTATGCATACATCATATATATATATATGTATGTATTGATATATATATATATATATATATATGCTCGTATAAAGGATATTTGCTCGTTAGGTATATTTGTAAATAATTTTCTATTCGGGTTCATTATACGCAAATAAATCTGTAATACAGATACGAATCACAGCTTCGCACGATGATACACACGAAAGCGGAACCTGACCACGCAATCGTAAAGCATGTAACTGCGATACTCCAGGCAGATATAACATTATTATGTTGCATGAAAATATCTATACGATGACTGCATTGAGGTCAGTCGATGGGTAAATATGAACAGCAACAGTCGAAAAAAGTCATACCAGGGATTACCAGGCGCTCCGGTTCGGTTGTGCTTATTTGACGGTCGCTCATAGCGCTACTTTAAAATTATATTGAGTGTATACAATGATACCTTGCGGTATCCCTGTACTAACCTCACTCACCTCTTCAGTAAGCTCAAGAAGAACAGTTGAATGTGTGCAATTCGGATACTATATAAACGCGTTATGGCAATGATATCCCTAACTTGATGTGTACAGCGGATGATAACAGTTCTCGGATTATGAGCTATTAATTTTGGCCACGAGAGAGAGCTTTTTCAAAATATATATATCAGGGGGTGCTCATCACTGCTCACAGGTCAGACACAGGAGGGTTATTTATAAAAATTTAGGGTTTTAATATTCATTATATAAATGTAATAACTATGGTTGTATTTTATAGATATGCAAGAGTTCGAAGCATCGTCTACGCTTCCAGAATAACCTGTGCCATGGCATAATCGCCGTCATGCGATATGGAGAGGAAAATCCTATTCACGCCGACAGTGTTAAGGATTTGCTGAAGGTGTACACTTGGCTGTATTTCAGGCAGCCCGTTCGCGTTTTTACGCACCGACGTGTCCCTCCAGGAGATGATGTGTGGATTAACTGCTTTGTACACCGCCTCTTTCACTGCCCACCTGTACGTTATTGAGCTTGTAGAGTCAATTGGGGATAATTATACGACACTTCTGGCGCCCATACGATTCTATAGTAATCCTCGAAAATTATGGTATCGGCTTGTAAAAAACAGCACTTAATAGTAAACGTTATGTGCTTCATGTACAGAAAGAGCTGTGTTCAAAGTATTTCAAAGTGATAGATACATGTTTATAATCAAATAATTCTGTGTTTATGTTAGCCGGGGAAGGTTTACATCGAGCTATGCTCATATCACCAAACACACCTCGAAGCCAGATACTGGTGTGCACTCGATTCGCTTGCCAACTTGCGTTTGTTGTACTCGTCTATCTCTGAACATACGTAAACCTTCTCCAGGAATCTGAGTGTTGAACATAGTTTGGTTAGCTAACCCGAACTAACTTTAGAGAGGAAGGTAAGAGGAGAGAATCTTGAAAGTCTACTTAATGTGTAGAGGGCTCAATCGTCATCACGTTCATATTTTATGGCACGAGAAGAGTATGTATAGACGCACTTTTTACCCTATTTTTGACTCTTTACATTACCACTTACACGCTACCATCTTCTAGATGTAGGCAATCCAACTCGATTCGAAAGTCACAAACACATTTTTTTTTTTGGCTACATCTTGCCGTAACACATTCACAATTCGAAGTGACAATTAAATTCGGATTGCTAATATTCATATCGCTATATCGATCTCCAGATTTATGACTGGTAGATTAACACGGAACTCTCAAAAAAAACAGGAAAAAAATAGAAGGGCATGTGAATCGATTCGACGGTGGTAGCGCTTACGACCAGCAGCACAACTACTAGCTTGCTAAGTGATAGAAACAAGGAATACGCATGCAATCAGAAGGATATATCGTACTCATTCGGTCGCACTGAGTAATAGCTGTGCACGTAAAGACCACAATAATTGTCACCTGTTGCCGCTCCTGCGTATGGCGTTGCGTATCCTAGAAACCTGTACAAGGTCCACACCCAACCCTTTGATGCCCATAATTGTTTGGATATTTATCTCAGGAGGTGTCTGTGCATGCGGTCTATTATACTCATACAATTTTATATTTTGGGGTCCGGTCACTCTGGTGTTCCTTCTCTTCACCGAATTTTACATAAATATTATTATATTAACTAATGAGTAATGACATTCCATGTCAGAGTGATATTCAATATGTCCGCCTGCCACTCCCAAACGAGCTCTGAGATATGCATCGAACAGACGAACCAACACTGTAGTGAAAGAGTATGGGCTGCAGCCTATGTGCTTTACGGTTATCTAATTACTAATAGAAGTGCCGATGATGCATCCCAAGTAAATATATCGTCACAAGATGGACCAATATACTTATTTACAGAAGCAGCTGTGAATGTTTTGGAGTTAGGAGCAGGAACTGGGTGGCTGGCTTTACAAATCCATGAGGCCTGCCCAACAGTCAACTGGTGTGCTACTGAGTCACCTCACTTTGGGGCGATGGAGAGGTTAGAACAAAATATTAACGAAAGAACTATAAAAGGCGACCCCGTCATAAAGAAACGCGATTGTGATGTAATTGACGACCTCCCAACGCCCCATCAGAACGTGGATACAAGCAGGCGGAGGAAAACCAACCTTACACACGCGAAAGAATGTGATAAACATGGCAGCCTTGAAGTTAAATCAGGGATCGTATTGAAACAAGATACGGAATTAGGTACTTTACGAGCAGAATCTTTGGATTGGATAGCTGCTAAAGAATCGCCATTAGTCACCGAGAATTGGGATTTAATAGTAGGCAGTGATCTCATATACAGCTCTGAAGGCGCGAGGCTACTAGTAGAGTGTTTGCATGTCTTTCTGTCTGCTCAAGATACCAGCTGTTTGTATGCACATACATGTGGACGTTGGAATGGACATGGATTCGACCAGTTGTTGCACAGTGAACTACTTCGAGTCGGATTGGATGCGATCGCGATCGGAGGGGATACACTGAACGGATCAAGCGAGAGAAAACAGCACGTAGTTGTATTCGATATTCGATTGAGAGTGTCACATAATTGTTTGACTGCGGAAAGTATCGAGGGTTCTATTGAAGATGGAGAACACCACGTTTTGCTACGAGCGGCCCGTTTAGAAAAGGAGGAGGCTGAGCGCCTGGAAGCGACGATGACAAACGATGAAGTAATGGAAATGCAGGGGTTGCAGCAGTTGTTTGGAGGGTTGACGTAGATATGTAAGGACATTCCAGAATGTGACTTCAGTTTGCTTACACCCGCCTGAAAATAGAGCAGTGAACTGTGTAGTGTGGATCTTAGGTACTAAGCCATCTTTGTAATTACGAAGATGCGTCGATCTCAGCCTTGAAACTTTTATATCTATATACGACAAATGGTTGGCCAGGTGCTGACTCTGAAGGCGCCTGAAGCACACCCGACGTAAAAATACCTTTTTAAATGACGAGCTGTGCATGAAGAACAGCCTGTCACGAAATTGTGTGCAAAACCCAACGAGGTGAAACCCTGCGAATATATGGCACACTTTACAGTAAAACAAAACTGGAAATATTCAATAAATCAGAGCGAGGGATAAGCGCCATCTTGCCTCCCAAGTCTCGTATCGTACTATATATGCAGATATATTCGTACAAAATTTACAAGTTTGTAGATTGGTCATCGTTCAACAACCTTTACAAATGCACACCTTCATCACCGATGTCAGAAGCAATGACGAGTACCGTTCATACCTCGTACTAACGGTTTTTGCACCTAAAGTGGTAGATGGACCATCGAGGGTGACCCGCGTTTGGAGGCGGTACTCAGAGTTTATCAAATTCAGAGAGTATCTGGCGCGTGTGTACTCCTTTGTCATACTTCCAGTTCTGCCACCGAAGAGGGTATGTCGATGCCAGATGGTAATTTTTTATCTCGGTTTAGGATCCCTGTGTTCCCTTCCTTTCACCTATTTGTTTATGTCACCATAGGAGTTTATGCCACGTGATGTGGCTGTGAAGTTAAATACCACGCTAATTATTGCAGATCAATTCGACCGACGAGAAAGTGATAAGCGTGAGGCGTTCTTCGCTGGCCTCATTCCTGCAACGTCTTCTGGACCACGATTTAACGTCAAAGGATACGAGAGTATTATTATTTATCACCGCCGAAACGCTTGACGCGGCTGTGCTCTTGGAAGGGAAGCCTCCGCGCTCGTTGAGCATATCTCTCACAAAACCTATCGTTTCAGATAGCGTATCAGAAATAGTCCGGAGCGATTCCAAAGCAATCGCATTACAGACGGCTCTTTCCAATGTCCTAAGACACAGAAGCTGCAGGTCGAAATGCTTCCAAGACCTCCGACAGAATTTGGAGGTGTGTGGGGGATTATACCAAACCTGGGCCAAGGACGAAACTGATCTAAGGAGTCCTTTGCAAACCATGTATAACTTGATATGCCAGCAGCCAGAGTTGAGTGGTAATGCTATGGGATGCACGAAACGAATGAGCGAGAATTGCCGTATGCTAGGATCACTGAGGAAGGCTGTTGCTGCCTATAGCGCAAAGTGTTCCGCTCAGCAAGATAAATTAGAGCAGCTAGTCCGTGCACAGAAGGACGTAGACGACATTAAAGCTGGAAACAGTATGTATCCTTTCATGTTGTGAATGCGATGTATTTCGTTGATATCTGCTTACCTGTATCATTATCTGATCTATAATACTAATATGGATTCAACCGTGAACTGTAGATCCGAGCAGGTTACGAGCACTGTTTTCAGGCCAGCCATCAGTGGACGCCACCTCACAGCTTCTTCCGAATGTACAGGCACGCTTAAAAGAGGTTCGTCGATTTATATTGTGCAGGTGTATAAATATAAAATCTGCAACCACCGCTTCGCTTCAGTTTGTTTATACAATAGCTGAGATGAGTTGATGGGTTTATCAGCCCAAGGACACTATTGCGCTTGCTCAGCTTTTCACACATGTATAGGCGAGTTTGCTTTTATTGATCCTTTTTGCAACTGTTTTTTTCCATCGACAGGCGAAATCTATCTCAAAACGAGGCGATGCCGAATTAAAGGTGTGGCTAGCACATCAACAAGATTTTTCGACCATGTTGAGATATTTAATCGTAGTAGGCATGGAATATGATTGACATCCTTGTCGATTGCAATCTCGCCAATGTGCATTGCAGATGTCGTTATATTGCTAATTCTCACTTGTTATAAGAATTTGCACAGATATCTTCCTCCCCCAAAAATACCATCCTCTCTAACTCAGGTCTACGAGCGTCATGTGCAGTATGAGATATACAAATTCTTTTGGAGAATGGAATTGGACTTTAGGCATGAAGCCCGAGATACCTGCAAAGCCGACTTGAGCTTGTTAAATAAGGTAAGTGATACATAGGCTGCCTCTCCAAGATTTCGATAGAGCTTGTAGTTCATTTTGTCTTTATTATGACTTGATACTTATAATCGTCATCTTGTTTGTACCAGCAAGTACACTCGGCACGGTGGTCCATTATATATCACGAAATATACTTTATACTTTCTTCATACTGTCAGTGTGTGGTGTTCGTTTCCTCTGTTGTAATTCCATTGTTTCCTCCTTTGTATGTCACTTCGGCAGGAATTAGACATATGGAGGCAGTACATATGAGGCAAACCCCGGGGTTGGCGTCTGATTTGGCCTTATTGACTAATATATTCTTTGATACTCCGTTGTTGATAGTACCATTTCTCGCAAACATATGCAGATATGTTAATGCAATATTCTGGAAAGAATAGAGAGGCTCATAGTCCAACGGGCGCAGTCTCGAGCTTCTTTCGAGGAAAGGGCAAATCAACTGTAATAAAATGTCGCGTTTCCTGTTTCGTTCCAACGCGAGAATCCTGTGTAGGTAATAATGTAGAGATTGAATTCATACGAAGAGTCTCATCGTCTATAGATGTATAATTTGTTTTCACGACCCAGGATCAGCTTCTGACAATAGTTGGCGGCTTCGCAAAAGCGGCCTTTCACAAGAAGCCGAGCAGATACATAAAAAAAAACTGATGCATATTCAATAATCGGCACCCAAACATACGCAATTTATGAATAATCAAACCCTGAGTTTGCTTTTAGGCGCCGCTACTACAACAAAATAAATTTAGGAACCAAGAAAACTTACCATGGGGCGCTAGCACTTCCAGCACCGTTGCATAAATGTCACCAACTGGTCAATGGTGGCTCTTTTCCTGGGATCAGGTTCTAACATCATGTGAAGTAACTTAAGCGCGGATGTTTCCAACGAGCTCCACGGCAGTTGAGTAGACCTGTCATCCAGATACCTGACATACTCCCTTGAATTCATACACGCACGGCCCCATGGGAAGCGACCGGTTAGCAGCGTGAACATCACGATACCCAGCGCCCACACATCCACCATTTTCCAGTCGATATTAGCACATTTAGCCAACATTTTCTCTCTGGGTAGCCCTAAGCACTCAACTAGCTCAGATGACATATATGGGATAGTTCCTACGATTGTATGCGAGGTATTCTTCTCAAGCACAGCTGACAGGCCAAAATCGATGAGCTTAATTGTTGAACCTGTCTTCGTGCTTAGCACCACATTTTCGGGTTTGATATCCCTATGTGCTATATTCCGATGGTGCAAGTACTGTATCGCGCCGCTTAATTGATGAATGTACGACCTCACGGTGTATTCAGGAAGGCCGACATCCACAACCACAGCATCGAAGAGATCTGGTCCTTCCAAGTACTCACAAACCATGATCACCTAAAGAAGCGAATTATAGAATATAAATATCCGTGAGGGAACAACAAAGGGGCAAAATGTCATTAAAAGAGGTAGCCATTGAAGATACTAGAAATTGGTACTATTGTATAAGGCATCATTGTATGACACTCCTCTTCGCGGATGAGCTGCATCTAAAATAGTGTAATTTGAGCGTATCCATTTTTAAAACTACCCATGCTACAAACTGAACATAGCATCCGAGGGCACCGATGTTCTACGTTGAAGAAGTAGAAAGATACACTAAGCACATTGACGACAAGCTATTTGACAATTCGAAGGGTGCTCTGAAACCTGCACTATCTTCCATCGATCACTGCAATAAAACGGCGGTTACCAAGGGTAGCCATCGAATGTAACACTAATTGGTATTCGTTACAGATCTTGTTTGTATTGGGACCTTCGAGGTAGCAGAAGTAAAGCACCTACATTATACCGACATCGCTCATGCTATAAACTTACACACAACGATCCCGGGCTTTGATAATCACCATAGTAGGAGTACATAAATATACTTAGCACATTAACGATAGTCTGTCTGGCTAAAGAAGGTACTTAGAAAATGACAGGATACTTGGAACATACGCTATCCTCCAGATCGATCACTGCATACAATTGGCAGATGCTAGGGTGTTTCACCTGGGCCGAAACAAATACCTCGGTTTCCAGGCTCACCAACGCCCTGTTGCACCACAGTGAGTGAAGTGAAATTTAAGCAAAGTGGCCAGACCTGGATGTCAATATGCACAAGTACGTGCCTGTTTCATGTGGTGGTCAAAATACTATTCTGAGGCGAAGTGAGTGCGTGCGAGCTACTTATTTATAAAAAAGTGCCATCTTTCGTGTCTAGACACCGAGTCTGTCAATAAATCAAAACTACAAAATTTGCACTCGTCTGCTATGGTAGTCAATTACTAATCTCATACAATGTGAGCGCTTGAGAGCTAGATATTGAAATACCGCAACACCTCCCGTGTCTGCCCATCGATACAACCCATCGATACAACCCAGTTCATTATAAACACTCGCTTTACTGCGTCGTCTTTCAATGAACTCAAGAAAATAGGATATCAAAACTATCCAAGTACTCACATTTGCACACACTGACTTAATATGTGCATTGCTACGTTTCCGAATACATACGGGCGCTGCTTGCTTCAATACAGCTCAATACAACTAATATGTATATGACACCGCTTCATCATCTTGCAAATGACTTAATATTGTATAATATCACAATCATCCCCTTGCAATTGTGTACACACTCGCTTGGGATATTTTGCTACGTGAGTCTTTAAGCGAGAACACGTGCGAAGGGCTGTTATCACATACATACCTGCGCTGTTTGCTCTGAATCTTCAGGACAACCTTACGGTTAGAAAGAACATGAATTGCTTCGTATATCGACGAAGCAGCGCCCTCACTAATCTTGTTCGTGCGTATATAGTGATCTAATTGGTCAGTAAACGGGACTACCGGGGTGAAGTGGCTAAACGAGGTGCTGGGTACGCTCCCGAGCATGGTGTCCGTTGTGGCAGCAGTTATGTCATTTGAGGACGAGTGATTCTGTGCCATCAAGAAGGGCATTATACGTGAAGGGAGACACACCTCTCCCTACAAGCACGAACTCGAATAACCGGGCCTGTACTTGCTGTGCATATGCAACACGTGCACTGATAATCTAACCTAATCAAGCGGGCATAAATATTTATATCGATTTTATTCTACATTCCGCGGAAAAGTGTTCTTCAATCAAATCGAACTACTTAGTGATTATTCAAATACAATTTGTGGAATGTTCGGTACTAAGATAGATCTGTGGCGAACACGCACATATATTTTTATTGAAAATATATATATATATATATATACATCATGCTGTAATACCATGACTCTCTGTAGCTAGAGCAGAGCGAAGAAAAAAGAAAATATGCCTGAACATACTAACGTCCGTAGGACTTAATATATATATATATATATATATATATATATATATATATATATATATATATATACACTGTCGATCAAGAAGGTTCTCTCCTCTCGCTCTAGCAAGAGTCTCTCTCTATCTATTTACTCTAAAGAGAGAGAGACATTCATAGTGTTCTTCTTCATACCCATCTTCAGATGGCTATGCCTAAAAAGAAAACTGTATGTAGTATTTACACAATAAATATGTACTCTAAAATACTATACATAGTACAGTAGGCTATCCTTCAAAAAGTAAACAATAAATATGGATACATAAACTAAAAAAAAAAAATATTCCAAAACAAAAATAGAAATATCATATGTACATTTATAAATAGCCACTTCACAATAGTGCGAGGGTATTGAATAGTGACTAGTAGCTCGAAAGCTTCACGTATTGTCCATATCCTTAGTGATATGATGGTTTATGGAACGTGATGGGGGGCATCAATGAGCTTGACCTAGCCAAGCAGGGGGCAAAACTCCTGCAAATTGACCCCAACCAACCGACAAAAGAATTAGAATGGACGATTACGACTTTATTCAGACTAGTGGATGGTGAAAAAAAAACGGCGTGATCCCAGCTAAAAGTTAGAGGAAACGTTCGTGCGATGGGGTCTATCGACTGAGTATGCATCTTTACTAACAGAGTCGTGTGACCATGACCACGATGGGCTTGTCAAGTTCTCGGATTTTCTCAACTTTTTCCACCACAAAGAAATACAAATCAAAGCACTCTTTGATGAAATTGATACTTGTAGCAACGGCAAGCTAACTGTACCTGAAGTATGTATATATATATATATATATATATATATATATATATATATATATATATATACATATGTACATATGTACATATGTATGTATGTGTATATGTATGTATGTAATTATGTATGTATATATGTATATATGTATGTTTGTATGTATGTATGGCATGCATGTATGTATGTATGCATGCATATGTATGTATATGTTTATATACATTATATATATATATATATATATATATATATATATATATACTAACCTTGTGTATATATATATTTATATAATATGCACCTATGCATCCATGCATGTGCATATGCATGCATGTATGTATGCATGTAATGCATGTATATATGTATGTATGCATGTAATATATATTATGTTATATATACATATATATATATATATATATATATATATATATATATATATATATATATATATATATATTATATATATATATATATATATATATATATATATATATAGATTCACATATACATATATATATATATATATATATATATATATATATATGTGTGTGTGTCTGTGTGGAAGCGTAGTTTGTCATTAACAGATATCATTTACATATACTCGAACAATCGATATATCGTGCGCGCTTTGCCATACCAGACTTAAGCTCATTGCTATTGCCAAAATTCCACTTCTGCCTTACAGCTCAGAGATGCCCTTTTGAGAGCGGGAGTGCAAATATCGAGCTCTGATCTCAACGTCTTCGTAAAGAAGATAGATAAGGTATGGATGAAACTCACTTGCAGATACTAGTTTTTTTTTACTGCCCGTGTACTCAGCATGTGAATTATTCTATTTCGCGTCAAACAAATCCAGCTTGCAGTATATCTGACTATAAAGCTGACGTTTTTGAAATATTTCATTGGCAGCGGATCGTCCTTAAAACTCTGAGTGACATGAGATTAACCAAAAGTCGTAAATGATATCATCTGTCCATTCTGATTGTTATATTGTAGCAATTCATTCTCATCGTTGCAGCTTTAACTCTCCAAACGACCTGGCCTTTACTGTCAAATCAGGATCAGAATGGCATCATCACATACGATGAGTGGAGGGACTTCCTACTTTTGTTCCCACTCAACCCGGACTTAAACAATGTTTATCATTGGTTCGCAACGGTATCTATGGTAGATATTGGTGAAGGTGCAGTCATTCCTGAAGGTATATCTGCCAAAAGCGCGTGGAGATACTTCTTGGCTGGTGCAGTCGCGGGGGCAACTTCGAGAACAGTTACAGCACCTTTGGATAGACTTAAGGTGCTGCTGCAAGTATCCGCAGGTCCCATGCAAGGTGGAGTGCTCCAGGGCCTACGTAATATATATAACGATGGTGGATGGAGAGCATTCTGGCGAGGGAACGGGATGAACATCATCAAAATCAGTAGGTGCCCCGCGTTAGTAGTGTGCTGGCATTCATGGAAGCCGAATGCTTTGGACCAATCTATTCGGCTTTTCATTTTTTATTTTTTTTCCTTTGCAGCCCCTGAGTCAGCTGTTAAGTTCTACACCTACGAAACGGTCAAAAATTTAATCTGTGATGACCCACAGAAGATGAAAATCTATCACAGGTACGCGATTGAGCTGTCGCTATACGTTTGTTAATAGGTGGTTTTGGAATGTGTTGGAGCATAAAGTACTGAACTGAGTCATAGATCATTTCATATCGAGATACAGATTAGTAGCCGGTGGAAGTGCGGGCATGGTCAGTCAAGTGGCTATCTACCCCATGGAACTCATCAAAACCCGACTGATAACCCAAAAGGTCCCTCTGGGTATTGTGGGAACTTTCAATACCATAGTGCAAAAGGAGGGTCTACGTGCCTTCTATAGAGGTCTGGCCCCGGCCGTTATTGGAGTGGTACCTTATGCTGGTATGCGAGTCTAAATGTACGTCGTTACGTTTGACAGTGGCTGTTCGCGGAGTACATTTGTGTCTAGACATGGGTCACAGTCATGTCTATAAATTATACTTAATACAATGCCTTTCACTCCCGGTACAGCCATCGATTTAGCACTTTTCGAGAGTATGAAAAACAAGTATATGGAGATGTATAATCTGAAGAAGCCCAGCGCTCTTTCTCTTCTGGTAAGTAAAAATTGAGCGGATTATGATAGTTCGTTTATTGTTCTCTAGACTTTGATTGTGCTTCAATACCCCGTACTGAAATCTAAGGCTTCTGTATCTTATCGACGCGCTTAACCCAATGCCCAGGTATTATAATAGCTCGTTTATAATCATTGTCACTTTGATTCTGCTGCGAATATACCGCACCAACTATTGGACACGAATGATATATGGCTTTATACCATATTAACCGCTCAACCGAATGTCAGAGTATTTTATAGCTCGTTCATTATGCGTCAAGTTTCAATCCTGCCTCAAAAATGACGCACTGACTATTGAATATGTATCATAGTGCCTTGTACATAGGCACTATCTTGAAAAGCTCAACGGAAGGTCAATAAAATATAGTTTATTACCTATTATGCTTTTAAACTCTGACCTCATTTTAAATATGACGAGCTGACTATTGAATTTGAATCACACAGTGCTTTGGTACCATGTCTAGCACTGTGGGCGCGACCAGTGTCTACCCTCTGAATCTGGTACGAACCAAACTTCAGGCTGATACTAAGGGGAGGTATAGTGGCGCCGTAGATTGCGCAAGACAGACATTCGCAGAGGTAAATTCCTTGATATTTTAGACTATTACCGCCCAGTTTAATAGCGATTCAGGCGTTTCTCTCATTCGATTTGTGGTATGTTCCACAAGTTCTTATGCATCAAGTCTTCACATTTCTCTTTCAGAGCGGGGTGCGTGGATTCTATCGCGGACTGTCATACAACTTGTTAAAAGTAGCGCCAGCCGTCAGTGTCAGTTATATAGTTTACGACAAGGCCAAGTCTGCCCTCGCAATAACGTAATCGTGTGAACAATTACATAGAATTGGAAAATAAAGTACGCTTATCAGTACATAGCCTTCCTGATCGACAATGATCAGTAAAAAAATACTTCTCATAGTCACTTTTCAATTTTTAAAAAATTCAAGATATATGCTATGTTACGCACCACGCCAGAACCAGAATATACAACCTAAATAATGGAATAACACGGCAATACTACTTTTATTTAATCGAAATTAATCTAAAGTAGGCCTTAGTGAAACTGTGAGGTGCCACAACAGCCTATTTTCTGCCTTCGTTACTACTCCACCGACAGTCCTAATCATGTATTAAGTCCGGTATAGATGTTTATACTCCATCGTCCTTGATTATATATATATTTCTTTTTTCTCCTCTCTCTCTCTCTATATATATATATATGCGTGTATTTATATATTTCGCAAACAAAATGATAACACTGCAAGTGAGCGACATAAATCTTCCTAGCAGCAAATATAGAAAACTTGACGACAGCGAATACGTGGCTATCACTGTGGGCTCAATCTTTGCAATCTCATCCGTACACAATCCCATAAATCGACAGCATCATCGGCGCCAACTCCCTGTCTGCCTATGCAACTGTATGAACTAGCGGACCCCGAAGTATTTTATTCGATTTAGCTATTGTAGCAACTTTGACGGTAGTTGTCAAAGTAAGCGCAATCTCTGGAATCTATCCGTACACCATTTAATAGTTATCGACATCATCATCGGCGCCAACTCCCTGTCTGCCTATGCAACTGTATGAACTAGCGGACCCCGAAGTGTTTTATTCGATTTAGCTATTGTAGCAACTTTGACGGTAGTTGTCAAAGTAAGCGCAATCTCTGGAATATATCCGTACACCATTTAATAGTTATCGACATCATCGGCGTCGATTTATCCATGCAACAGTATGAAGTAGTTCATCACTCAGTAATAGATCATAATAATGTCCTTTTTCTCTTGCGCGCACCTTCTGTAGATGCGAAATGTGTGAGACCAATCCAGTGGGATGACAGGGTACGCCTTAAAGACACTGCCCCTTTCCACCCAACAATTAGTTCCGACTTTTCACTGCGCATCTGAAAATTCGCACGGAAGCTGGCTTTTGGTGACACTATTCCTTCCGACATGCCCGTACCACTGCATATGCGAAGTGAGAAAGATCAATTTTATGGGATGCCAAGGTACGACTTGAAGACATTGACCTAATTAGTTCCATTTTTACACTCCGCACCTGCATATGCGACTGGATACGGGTCATTGGCGACACTATCCAGTCTCCACATGCGCATACCACCTGCAGATGCGAAGTGAGAGAGATTAATCCGGTGGGATGTCAGGGTACGCCTTGAAGTCACTGCTCCTTTCCATCTCACACTTAGTCCCCCTTTTTTTACTTCGCATTTGCAGATGCCAACGGATACAGGTCATTGACCTACATGCACTGGAACAATAGTCTCGTACTGTAGCTAGAGCACTAGACTGCTCTTCGCCACTGATGCAGTTGTGAGGACGACAAGCCTACCAGTGGGAGGGTTAGGGCACGTCTCAAAGACACTCTTCCATACCCCACCCACACAAGGTCGTCCTTCTTGCCTTCCTCGCGCAATTTGAGGGCTTCAAATCCTGGCGACAGGATGGAATTAACATTCAAGTGTAAGATGACTTAGCCATTAGCAAACGGATCTACGTATCGCGCCCTCGCTTTCTTCCTGCTGGGGCCGCTCGAAGGCTTGGGGACACTAAATCCAGGAGTTTGGCCGAGTGCTGCATTGGCAGTGCCGGGAGCGTGTCCAGGCGAATTGGACTCAGCGGTGACAGTTTCGGCAGTGTCAGGAGCACCACTATCTGAGGCAGATTGTTCCTTGGTCTCGCTTTGAGTGTAGCCTGGCGTCTTAGGTGGCGGAGGCGGTGGTGCTTCATCCTCCTCCTCGGGCTCATTCTGTGTTTAACGCAAAATGATGAGTAGGAGAGTAGTATGTTCCAGCGTGAAATCAATCTATAAGAATACACAAAACAGCCCAAAACAACCAAAGACGCCGCATCACTATATGTATATATATATATATATATATATATATATATATATATATATATATATATATATATATATATATACATATGCACATACTATACTATATATATATATATCTATATACATATATATAAATATATAAAAGTACGTACGTACGTAATGCATGTATGCAAGTATATAATTTTGTATGTATGTATGAATTGATGCGAGTGTGTGTATGTATATGTCCATATATATATATATATATATATATATATATATATATGTATGTTTGATTATATACATATATATAAAAGTACGCCAACGTATGCATGTAAAAGCAGTAGTAATGCATGTTTGCATGCATATACGCATGTATGCAATGTAAGCATGTATCCGTGTATGTATGTATGTATGGATATGGATTATGTATGGATATATATATATATATATATATATGTATATATGCATATGCAGCAATGTATGCGTAATGCGCATGCATGTACGTGTACATGTGCATATATATATGCATATATATATAATATATATATGAATATACATACATACATACATACATACATGTATATATATATATATATATATATATATATATATATATATATATATATATATATATATATATATATATATATATATATATATATATATATATATATATAGATACATACATACATATATACTACATATGTCAACTTACCGGATTGATCCATTTGCCCTTATCCTTGTCGAAGTACATACTTAATTCCTCACCAGTATGACCACGCGCAGGCAGCTTTGGTACGCGCTTCCACAGGGTTGTGAACCATCCCTCTTCTTTATATTGAGAAGCAAAATTAGACAATATCAAGTTTGGACGAGCGCTTCACATATAAAGAAAAAACAGACAATGATGTACAAAGGCACATACTTTTAGGCGGTGGCGGTTCCTCCGACTTTTCGGCGTTTTGAAGCGCCGTATTGGAAGATAGGTGTTCCGGCTTCTTCGCTTGCTCGGGCTTAGAGTCGTGTCTAGACACTGGGGTGGAGGGCGAAAGACTGTCCGGCTCTACATTGGACCAAGGCTTGGTGTTCTGGGCTGGTGTGGAGTGTAAAGGACTAGCCACATTGGACCAGAGTTTAGTCCCCTGGCCTGGTGTGGACGGCAGCAAATTGGACCAGGGCTTGATATCTTGGGCTGGTGTGGACGGTAAGGGAGAGGCCATTTCCACATTGAACGAGGGCACCGGCTGCCTTGGCGTGTTCGGGTCCTTCATGCCAATCTGAGGACTACTTTTGCTATCCTTACGCGGCATCAGGTTTATCAGATTCCCCAGGCTTCCCAGACTCGCAAGACTTCCACGACTGTCGTGCCTGCATAGGTAAAAGTAACTGCAAGTTACTACTGATATCTGAAACAAGAAAAATGAGCGAATGGACATTAAAAATTGTGATACAGCACCGGAGAGCACATACATCGAGCCCTAGACAAACCGTACCTTTGCACACTGGTTCGCATACATGCCGGTACATGACGTTTGTTCTTCAAAGTTTCCTGGCAGAGCTCTTCCAATTTGGAGAAAGCATCTTTCAATTTGGGGTCAAGGAAATCACCCAGTGAGAACATATACTCCTCATCCACGGATGCACTCCTGTGCCTCGAAGACCTCTCCGGTTCCGGTGTCTCACTCCCAAGTCCACAATAGTCGTAGCCGTCGGAGTCATCGTATTGCAACCATGGTTCTGGTGCAAACGAATATGCTGGCGAGTCCCGCGGCGTTGTATGCCCAAAGTGTTTCGCATATGTTGTCATATTTCGTGTTGACACATCAGACACAGGCGCATCGCCACACTTCTCGGAGTTCGTCTCAACAACCAAGTCCTCAGCCGGGGGCTCCGGTTGGGTCTGGGGTGCATTTTTTGCATGTGCTTGATGTTTTTCTTGTTGTACAGGTGCTTGAAATAGCATTTGCGTGTTCGGAGTTTGAGGCAGGTCTTGTGATTTCGTTGGAGGAGGCTCCTCCCGCATCTGTGCAGATTGCTGGAATAGAAGCTGCGTAGTGGGTAGATCTTGTAACAGCATTTGAAGTGAATCTTTGGGCTGCGCATCTGGCGGTGCTTGCGTTTGCGGTTGTGCATGTTGCTGGAATAGCAGCTGAGCACTTAGTAGACCTTGCGACTGCGGCTGTGATTCACCTTGTGGTTGCGCATGTTGTTGAAAGAACAGCTGTGCATCTGGTTGATATTGTGTCTGTGCTTGTGGTTGAAATTGCGATTGTGTCTCCGAGTTCTGCGGGTGTGCTTGTGTGTCCTGCGATTGTGCCTGTGCTTGAGATTGCGACTGTGCTAGTGAATACTGCAGCTGTGATTGCGGTTGATACTGTGATTGTGGTTGATACTGTGACTGTGGCTGTTGCTGATACTGTGACTGTGGTTGTTGTTGATACTGTGACTGTGGCTGATGTTGATACTGCGACTGTGACTGTTGTTCATACTGTGACTGTGGCTGTTGTTGATACTGCGACTGTGGCTGTTGTTCATACTGTGACCGTGGCTGTTCTTCATACTGTGACTGTGGTTGATATTGTGACTGTGATTGTGCTTGATACTGCGACAGAGGGTAATGCGTTTGAGAAGATGGTTGATATTGCGTTTGTGCATGTGCTTGTAATTGTGCTTGTGCTTGTGTCTGTGGGCCGCCATTAAGCACGCTACTCCCGCTTCCTTGACTGAGATTGCGGGTACGTGGACCGCGATTAGGAGCTGTTTTATGGCTTGCACCTGACGCATCGCTGCCGCGTCTGGAAAGACGCAACGACTTGCTCCGCGCATGTTTACGTGACTCAGCTGATGGAGCTTTCTTGATAAAAGATGCAAGCGCTGAACCCACACCGCCAATTAACTTCCCGAGTGCTCTGGTAGCAGTATACGATCCTAGAGTAGGATCATATACTTTGATCCGATCGTGCATTTCCTGCAACAGCATAGTGAACTGTTTAGGGTACACACTATTCCTCGCGCTTTCAAGCATTGAATTGCAATATCTGCAGTCGATGGACGGATGAAAAATGATGGAATTATTAATTGCTTCCAGTAGTGATCCGCACAAAAAAAATAGCTTCATTTTACGCTCATATTGATATGCATGACCCATATATACACTTACTCTAAAGCTTGATCCATGAGCCCCACCTCGATCAACCAGTTCACGTAAATATATTTGAACCAAGCCAAGTCCCGTAACGCGAACTGCGAGTTTGTCAGTGTGCAGATGTATTCATATGTTTCTGACAGCTGGATATGCCGCACGCTTATGAAACTACGCAAGTTTACCGTAGGGTCTCCTCCTAGTAACGCCATTCGCTTACTATACTGCAGGGGCTGCAAAGGTACACCAGCCAACAAGTAGCTGTGTATTTATATCACGTTAGTAAAACGGCAGAAATGAAGTGGATCAAAATACTGGAATTATAAGATGAGAGAAAATGACGCCGGCGTGCCTCTGCTTACCAGAACTGGGCGTCACACACTCGTCCATCTTGTCTTAAGGCGTCCCCAATTAAGCCTACCGGGACATTCGCCTCCGGGCCAATCGAGTTAGCCATGAGCATGTGCACATGCAAACCCCAGTTGTCCAAATTGCCTGTCTCTAGAAATGCAAGGGGCTTTAGACTGTACATGTTGTAGAGAGAGCACAGTGCGGAGGTCGGGATCATCTCTGTGGTTGCATAGTCGCCGAGCGTCTGGAGATTTGTGCATTAAAGACAAAAGTGGGTTTATATTAATGAAAGCTTAGCTGCTATAGTGCAATAATCTATTTACTGGGCAACTAACGACACTAGGTGAGGTTCATTAATGTCACAAACCGGCACTACCTTGAAAAACATCTCCTTGCTCATTCGTGAGGACAAAATTAGTGCGTGCATCCATTGTCGATTTTGCATTGCAATTGCGACAGCCTCGACCACATTATTTTTGAGAAGGCACTCTTCAATCTGTGAATATATGCAGCAATGTATTTAGCTACGCTGTCCGCTCGTGGTATCAAATAAGGGGTTTCATTCACCAGAGTAAAAGTCCTGTCTATGTGCGGGCCTAAAAGGTCACCACAAGACGTGCATAACTATCTGATATCTGGAAATCTTAACACGTCCATAAATAGTATGTAAAACTGTGCGAAATGCTCATAATCCTTGTCAACAGCATTTTACAGACCTGATAATCAACGCAGGGCATATTGCCATTATTAGGCACTGTTTGGTCGGTAGAGCCATCTTCAACATTATCTGGCAATAAGTTCAGGTACTCGGAGAGATTTTCATCCCCAGGATTTTGACTCCTGTATCAAGGCGAGAGGAAAAGTCATTCGCGTACAAATGAGTCAGGATTCATGATAAAACCCATGATTGGATATAAAATACACCACGAAGGACATACACGCACCTGATGAACCCGCCCTGGTGGGTGGCGACCTCGCAGTAGGCCCACAAATCGCGGTCTTCCTCGTCATCGTCGATGCGCTGGTTAATCATATCCTTGACCGAGTCAAGACTGCATTTATTCAGCGGCCCGGGGTGTGTTTCGAACTGCTTAAGGTACGGCGAACCTTTGAGCATCCTCGTCAAATTATTGACGACCACCTTGGGGCTGTCGGAAAAAAAACCCGAATTGTGTTTAGATTCAAATGAATTTGTTTATATTGAAAAGTGGGTATGCGAACTTCGAATCCAATTGACCACGTTACCAACAAGATAAAAACTCATTTAAGATCCACAGATTGCATCGCTGGTCACCTCGGTTTGCCGTATTGGTCGACAGTATGAGCCACATTGATAACTTTTCCGGCAAATCCAAATGAGACAAAAGGCATCGGCGGCCTGTTCCGGAGTGGTGTATCTTGTTTTTTCTGTGGTATAAGTATTCAATAGTAACAGAAAGTCAGGATTCGGGACTGTATATATCGCTGCACTTGAGCTGATCGAGTGAAAGTAGATACAACATATCGAAACTAAAGGATAGAAGATAACACCAGACCTGGAGGGCGAAATGTCGTATTTACATACCGTGGGCACAAAGTCTGGCCCGGCGGATATGAACGAAGTAACATTGGGTCCTGGAACAGCCGCAAATGGAACGGCAGATGGGCCGCCACCCGGGTTCACCCCTGCAGCTACAAATGGAGGTGGACCAGTTCCTGGATACATACTCGCAGCTAATTGCGGTGGCGCACATGCTGGCGAAGCAAACGCCGTTTGTGGTGTTCCCAGGGCAATCGCCTGGTAGAAATCATCAGCTGCACTGGTTGGATGTGCTGGGGCTTTGTTCATCGACAGTCCGAATTTGCTTTGAGCCGTCACTGGAACAGAGGCAGTGGCAAAAGCAGGTGAGCCATTCCCTGGATACACCCCCGCAGCCGGGAGTCGTGGGGGGACCTCTCCTGGCGAAATAAACGGCATATGTGAGGTTCCCAAGGCGCTCGCCTTGTAGGGATCATCCGCTGCACTCGGTGGATGTGCTGGAGTCATATTGGAGGCCTGCAGGCTATCCGCTGCAATATTGTTTGGGAATATTGGTGCGGCTCGAATAGCAGGTGGGCCATTCCCTGGATACACATCCGCAGCTGCGGGTTGGGGGAGGGCACCTACTGGCGAAGCAAATGCCATCTGTGGTGTGCCCAAGGCGAACGCCTGGTGGGAATATTCCACTGCATTGGGTTGTTGTGTAGGGGCCATGTGTACGGACAGCAGGCTATCCGCTCCCATATTGTTTTGAGAAGCCGGAGTGAACCAGCTACTAGCACCCGTTGCAATAGCAGGCGGGTCAGTTGGCAAGGCAGGGTGCGATGAAGGGTGCGATGACACGTGTGGCACCATGTTCGTTTGATTACTGGGCTTCGCAGTTGTACTCGCCTCACCAGGTGACCGTGGTAGGGCCATATTAGTCGATTGCACGCTGTTAGAGGCTGTATTGTTGTGAGATACTGATGAGAAAAATCCACTAGCCTCCGACTGCGGAACAGACGTAGATGCAAATGAAGGAGGACCACTTGTAGGAAAGGCAGGGTGCAACTTGTGCGGAACTGCTGCCGATTTGAGGCTATCTTTTGCCTCAACACCACTTTGAGAGGTCGAAGTGGACGAGCCCCTAGCCTCCGTCTTGATAGTTCGAGTTTGTGGAAAAGATGAGAACATGGCACTTGCTGTGAGAGCGTTTTTCTGAGTCCTGTCGTCCGTAGAGGAGGGACCGTCGACACATATCGCCGGCCCTCCAAACAAAGTGCTCGCAGTCATAGTCTGGCCAGACGCCATATTGGTGTTTGTGATCAAATCCACTGATCACTTTTTGATTTCAACGAATGACACGAAAGTTACACATATATGTAAACATATACATTTAAGCACTGCAATACATCAATGCTTACAAATAACGAGTGAATTAACTGTGATAGCGTCTGTGCGAGGGGGACTGGTTTCTACAGAGAGAAAGTGATCTCTCTTTCGTCTTAGATATTTAGTCCTATTTACTCTCTCTCATTCCCACTCTCGCTCTCTCTGTCTCTCTCTGTCTCTCTCTGTCTGTCTGTCTGTTTCACTCCATCTCTCTATCTCGCGCGCTCTCGCTCACTCGCTCTCTCTATGGCTCATTTTCTCTGGCCGTCTCTCGTTCTCATAGAGAAAGTGGTAAATACATACATAGATGGAGAGTCGCACAATTGTACACAAGTATATTTATTATTTATTTTGTTGTTCAATGCCTCTTGGTTTTTTTTGGGTTTTTTTTCTTAGAGTTTTGTTTATTTCATTTTCATCAATATAACGGATGTGTGTACAAACTGTACATCACTGTGTAGAAAGGATGGTTCTTGCCCTTGTGCCCAACCAGACGCCTCCTGCGTTAAACATATGCCCTCACTCCCTTCTGCTAACGAATACACATGTTCGTGTATCAGTTACCTGTTGTTGTCACTGCCTACATAAGCCAGCCTGCTGATAAATTGTCATTCACTTGAAATACTTCTACTTCTACAAGTCCTAGAAGTAAATTCGTAAACGACTATTTGATTGAAGCACCAGTTATGTACATATCATCTTCCCTGTAACAATACACACACACACATATATATATATATATATATATATTGTATATGATATATATGTGTGTGTGCGTGCGTGCGTGTGTGTGCGTGTGTGTGTGTGTTATATATATATATATATATATATATATTGTGTGTGTGTGTGTGTGCGTGTGTTTTGTATATATATATATATATATATATATATATATATATATATGTGTGTGTGTGTGTGTGTGTGTGTGTGTGTTTTTTATATATATATGTGTGTGCGTGTGTGTTTTTATATTTATATATATGTATATTGTGTGTGCTCATATATGTATATATATATATATATATATATATGTGTGTATTAGGTGTGGTTGTGTATGTGTGGTTTGTGTGTGTGTGTGTATAACTTTGCGCGCGTGTATATATATAGGCAAGTTAAAAGTATATATACTTGGTAATGTTGCCAAATATTATGTTCCAATGTCGAGGGATATATTCTCTGCACTAACTGTAAATTGAGACAAGCATCACAGCTACAATGCAGGTGGCACCGGCGTAATAGTGAGTAAGAGAAGAATCAAAGAAGTGCTGTTTTTTACAATCGCATGCGATTTGAACGTGCTGGTGTTCAAAAATCGCAGGGAAATTTATAATTAAAGAGTTTGCAGAACACCCACAAATCTTTATATTCGTTTGACATGGCTTATATTTGGTGAAGGTTCCAGAGCACACTATATTCTTACTTACGAATATTTCTAGATGCCCCGTTCGCATATGTGAAAAAAAAAAAAAGTGAATATGACCGATATTTGGAATAGTTATGGCTATGAAGTATGAAGGCGGCAGTGAGAAAACGGAGGGCTATATGCACAAACAGTTTTAATGCACACATATGTTTTCAGCTGTTGGCTCTATTTATATAATTTGAATTATGTAAATATGTCAAGTCTTGTTGTATTAATAAGTGTCAAAATATGTCAGTGTGACCCAAATTGTAAAGCGAGGTCGCCGGTCGGTCTGCGACTCTGCACAGTCTGTCTGCGCCCTGCGCCCTCCCCTGTCCCTGTCGTTCTCTTGTAGAATTTCAAATTCGGTTGCCCTTCCAAGCACCACTTCTGGGGCTGCGCGGAGGGAGCGGGGCTGCGCCAGTGATAGATGGAGCCCTGGCCCCTGGGGCTGGCACTGCTGATTTTTTTCTTCTCCAATAGAATAGCCTTCGTCAAAATACTGTCTGGGACACAGCAATACTAACTTTATCTCTGATACACATATTTACACAAAAATCGTCGGTACACTCTCTACTGTAGTAGTCGTCTGGTAGAGAGACTATTTATTAGAGACTAGAGGTCATACTAGTGAGAGGGTGAGAGAAAGGGAGAGAGCGAGGGAGAGAGATATATATATATATTAAAACAATCTCGATAAAAATTCAATATTGTATTCTTATCTGCTGTGTCTCAACTCTCCCACAGTCATATCACAGCTTCTGATATTTGACGATCGATGTACAATATATAGCTTCGATATATAGCTTCAATGTACAGTATATAGCTTTGTGATCAATAGGTTAAAAAGACCATAAAAGCTGTTAACACTTCACAAACATCAATATGACTTCTGCACCATCTACGGTTCCGTCTGCGGTTGCTCCTACCATAGAGGCAGAGAAGAATCATGCGCACGCAGAAAAGTGGAATACACGTCCGACGCAGGGTCAATCGCATACACAACCGCAAGCTCCATCCCATGACCTATTGGAGTCCCATGGTCAGGACTTGGTCGCCGAAGCGAACTCTGAGAAACGTGGTGACGCGCCTGTGTCTGATGTGTCAATGCAGAACATGACTACATATGTGAAACACGTTGGGCGCACAACATCACGGGACTCGTCAACACATACGTTTGCACCAGAACCATGGTTGCAATATGGTGACGACATCGGCCACGAATATTATCGGCTTGGGAGCGAGACGCCGGAACCGGTAAGGTCATCCAGGCACAGGAAGGAATCCGGGGACGAGGAGTACAAATTCTCGTTCGATGGGATTCTAGACACCAAATTGAGAGATACTTTCTCCAAATTGGAGGCGCTCTGCCAGGAAACGCTGAAGAACAAACGTCATGTGCCAGCGTGTATGCGAACCAGTGCGCAAAGGTGTGTTTTGTCTGGGGCTCGATGTATGTGTTTCTAGTGCTGTATCACCGGTTTTATATTTTCCGTTCGCTCATCGCTCATTTTTATTTTCAGATATCACAGTCTTATTAACTTGCTACTGTTGTTGCTTATACACAGGCATGATAGTCACGGAAGCCTCCCGAACCAGGAAACCCTGAGTGATCTAAGCACTCTGACGCCGCGCAAATTTGGCAAGTCAAGTCCTCAGACTGGCACGAAGGATTCACGAGGCCCCAAATTGGGAGATACTTTCTCCAAATTGGAGGCGCTCTGCCAGGAAACATTGAAGAACAAGCGTCACGTGCCGGCGTGTAAGCGAACCAGTGCGCAACGGTGTGTTTTGTCTTAGCGATGTATGTGCTTTCTAGTGCTGTATCACAATTTGCGTATATTCCGTTCGCTCATTTTTATTTTTAGATATCATCATGCCGAATTTGGGTGCAATAGTGACCCACAACCGGCCCAAACCAATAAGTCCTAACTTGCGATTGTTTCTGCTTATACAGGCACGACAGTCATGGAAGTCTCGCGAGCCTGGGAAGCCTCGGCAATCTGATCAATCTGATGCCGCACAAGAGTGGCAAGGGTAGTCCTCAGATTGGCGTGAAGGACCCGAACACGCCACAGCAACCAGTACCCTCGTTCAATGTTGAAACGGCTTCCCCCTTGCCATCCACACTAGCCGAGGACACTAAGCGTTGGTCCAATGTGGAGCCGGACAACCTCTCGCCGTCTACTCCAGTGTCTACGCAAGTCTCTAAGCCCGAGCCAACGAAGGAGCCGGAGACAGGACCCACAAACGACAAAAAATCGGAAGAACCGCCCCCCCAAAAGAGTATGTGCCTGTGTCTAAGTACATTATCGTATGTTTTCTTTGTTTATTCAGTGCGCATTTTCAAAATTGAATAATAATGTATGGTTTTGCTTCTCAATATACAGAGGAGGGATGGTTCGCATCCCTGTGGAAGTGGATACAGAAGCTGCCTGCGCGTGGTCACACCGGAGAGGAGCTGAGTATGTACTTCGACAAGGACAAGGGCAAGTGGATCAATCCGGTAAGCTGACAAATGTAACATAGATATACATATATACAAGCAGATCGATGTTTTGATTTTTATGTATAACATCCGTATTCTAGTACGATTATCTTATGCTGTAATACACTCTCCCACGCACCAATTCGCGTTAAACACAGAATGAGCCCGAGGAGGAAGATGAAGCACCTCCGCCACCGCCACCCAAATCACTGGGCTACGTTCCAAGTGACGGCAAGGAAACATCTACTTCAGGTAGAGGTGCTCCCACTCTCACCGCAGAGTCCCATATGCCTGGCAAAGCTCTCGGCACTCCTAATGCAGCACTTGGCCTATCTCCAGGTTTTGGTCCACCCAAGCCTTCCAGCGGCGCCAGCAGGAAGAAAGCGAGGGCGCGATACGTGGACCCGTTTGCAAATGGCTAAAGTCATCTCACACTTGGATGTCAACTCCATCCTATCTCCAGGTTTTGGGAATCTCCCCCCAAGCCCTAAGTATAACGAGGCACTGACAGGCAGACACGAGGACAACCTTGTGTGGGCGAGGAAAGAGACAGTGTCTTTGAGACGTACCCTCAGCTTCCCACTGGTTGGCCTGTCTCGATCGCAAGCAGTCTAATGCGCTAGCTCTGGTACGAGACCCAGTGTTCCAGCGCATATAGCTCAATGACCCGTATCCGTATGCATCTGCAGGTGGGGGGTGAAAAAAGGGAACCAAGTGTGGTGTAGAAAGGGGCAGTGTCTTTGAGGCGTACCCTTTATCCCACTATTCTGGTCTCTCCCACTTCGCATCTTCAGGTGGTACGAGCATGCAGGGAAGGGACTGTGCTATCAAGGACCTGTTTACGTTCGCATCTGCAGGTGTGGAATTTAAAAACGGATTCAAATGTGGGGTGGAAAGGGGCAGTGTCTTTAAGGCGTACCCTGACACCCCACTGGAGGTCTCTCACACTTCGCATCTGCAGGTGGCACGAGCACGGTGTATAGTGTGGGTAGGGAAGGTACATTACCCTGGCTCAACACTGAGTGGCCCTATCCTTCATACTGTTACATGGGCAGACACGTAGTTGACGACGATGATGAATGATGTCGATCATCAAAAGATTTTGCTCGGATGACATTCCAGAGATCCCGCTTGCTTCAACAGGCGTTTATTTTCTGCCATCAGGGTTGTTGTTTCTCGATGGAGCCTTTGGACTATCCCTGATATAGTCAGACGGCAAGTTAGCATATTAGCCAGCGAAGCTGTGAATTGGGACAGAGTCTTGTGTGGATGGTGTATGGTTGCGGCCGATTCGCTTTGAGATAAAAACAATTAGAAATACCTTGCTCGGAGTCAGGAAATTCATTCAAATGTAGAACCGTAGCTTTAAAATTGTGGTCATTCAATACATCGTCCGATCGATATTCATTTTGAAGGGCAGTAGCAGAAGACATAGCAACATGTTCAGATAGGATCTACAAGAAAAGGTTTAATTCAATCAGGCACAAAAAAAGATTCGTTAGTGTAATCAACAATTCATGTCGACAATAGGCTACTATATATATATATATATATATATATATATATATATATATATATATATATATATATGTATGTATGTGTGCGTGTGTGTATGTATATATATATATAATGTGTGTGTGTGTGCATGCATATATATGTATATAGCTATGTCTGTATGCGTATTTCTGTGATTATAAATATATATATTATATATATATATATATGTATATATATATTATATATATATAAATGTGTATAAAACGTAAAATCATGTATTGTATATTATGTGCAAAATATATTACATATGCATATTACATGCATTACAGCACATGCATATATATGTATATATTATTACATATATATATTATATATTATATATATATTATATATTATTATTATTATTATTATTATATATATAATATGCATATATACGTTTATACATCTATAAAACGCAGTAAACGTAAACATGTAATATTGCATTATATACGCAAATATATATGCATGCATGCATGCATGCACATCATAAGCCATGTAATATATATCATAATTATTATATAATATACATATATATATACATACATGTTATAATATTATACATATCACACACACATGTTACATGACATGCAAAACACATATGCCTCCATAAATCATTAACCTCATATTGTATATATATGTGCGTGTGTATGTATGTGTATTATGCATAATACATACACATATTATTATACATGTATGCATACATGTGCATATTATTATTATATATATGTATATTATATATTATTATTATTATATATATGACATATATAATAATATATATATAATAATAAACGAAAAAAACAAAAGACACACAGATCACACACATCAATCAACAATATCAGCCATATATATATATTAAGTTATTATATATATATATTATATATATTACATATTATGTATTATTATACATGCATACATATATTATATATATGATACATATAATATATATATATGTGTGTATATATGCATGCATTACATAATATATATATATATATACATACATGATATGTAATACGCATGTATATATATGTATGCATGCCATCACATATATATATATACATGTATGCATATGCACATACATATATATATATATATACATATGATATGTGACATATGTGTATGTGTATGTGTATTTATTCTTTATTTATATATATATATATATATATATATATATATATATATATATATATATATATATTTATTATGTGTATGTGTATGTGTGTATGTGCACGTGTGTGTATGTGTGTACGTGTATGAGTCTGCGTACCCATTGAATGGTTTCAATTGTCTCTGCACATACTCGTTCCAAATTTCGGACTTCCGCTGCCAAGTCTGAGATGCTATTGCGAGTTGCGTTAATCTGTGCAGTCAACATCTGCCTCTGCCTTTCATGGCCGTCTGAATTTACTTTGACAACATGAGGATGCGAATTTGGGCGATTTTGTTCCTGTGTATATTGCATACTGATGTTGCGTATATGTTGTGTAACTGTATGCTGTTGTTATATCATTCCCGTACTGTAGGTAACAAATAACCATAACAATTAGGAAGTAGCCGTACTTTGTGAGCTCTCGTTGGAGCTGCCCCACTATCTAGCAATTCATAGAATCGCCTGTCATGTGTGTGCCTGTCTATGGTAACTAATGAAAGCATCACGCTACGTTATGGTTTATGTACACCAAATGCTGAGGGAGGGATGTCATGTAAATATGTAAATAACTAAATATAGGCCGTACGTTACGCAAGACGAAACCCGGCACTTTATACTTTGGGCACGGTACAATTCACCGGTGCACGTGAAATTCTGTCATTTTTATACACTTGCGAAGTATTTAGAGGGCAATGATACAGTACATATGCATGCTATGACCCTCTCTCTCTCCTCTCTCTAGAGAGAGAGGGTCATGGCCGGATCAGGCATGGCGTTCGTTTTCTAAAAAAAAATTGAATATGTTGGCATTGTCGGCAGGATAGTAGCTTTTTAAAGTTTTTAGAGGGGATGACTACATCGAAGCAAAATTAAGCTCAATAAAAGACACTGAATGCTCGCAGGCTGTAACATACAAGTTGACGCATATTTATTTCTGCATTGCCAACTGAATACAATGCTGCAGTGTATTAGTTTATTTTTTGAATCGGACACAATGGGGTGTATGAGGTCAAAGATATTTTAGAATCTTTTGTTTGCTTTACCACCCAGGCGTAATCAAAGTTCAATTGAATACAGGTTGCTCTTTGTATTCTTTGAAGTGATTTTATACTCGAGTCTGATTAATTATTAATCAGGTGTATCACTTTATCTAAATTCACCATTGTGGTATTCAAGATGAGCAGTTGGGTCAATATATTCATAGTGTGTATTGAATTCCTATACAGGGCGAATCGGCTTATAGTATTATAAGGCCCTTTATACAAAGCAATCACAACCTGAAAAAATACGAGCCATGCCTATAGTAAATATATAGTAAATAAAAATTACTGGCGCTATTTATACCCCGTTCACTGATCCGTTTTATTCTATGCTATTTTGAGGATTAATTTTCATCGGAAAATTATATACATATGCTCACGTGGTAGTCATGACTGCAACAATGACATATAAGCTCGTAAATGCATGATCTCTAATCTGGTGGGAAAATGGTCCCCAGATATCTGCGAGCAAAACACACCGCCAGACATTTGCTCCTCACCCCGCCGTGATGTTTCATTCCACGTCGATAATTTGATACCTGCGTTGTTTTCCCTAGAATATGCTATCGATGCAATCTCCAGCCTCCAAGTGCTGTGCAGTGAAACTATACATATATATATATATATTACAAAAATCTATACGCTGTCACTTTCGCAGTCTCGAATGTACAAGTTCAACAAAGGTGTGCTCTCACAAAGCTATCCTAGGATCAATTGTTTGCTTTAGTGATAGAAAGCTTTGAAATTGAGATGGCATCACATGCACGGCCAAGTTTAATAGAATACATGGTGTTCTTTGTATTCTTTGCTGCGGTTTTGCACTTGATTAATTGATTATCTATCAACTGTATCATTTATATAAATTTACCACAATGCTAGTCAAAATGAGAAGTTGAATATTACGTCAGTGTTTTCATAGTGAAACTTACTATATTGTATTCGTACCGGGCGAACCGGCTTATAGATTTCTAAGGCCTTCAATATGAAAACTGACATACCATATGCAAACCGCAAAACACCCGAGCCATGCCTCTAATGAATATATTATTTATTATTATTATTATTATATATATATATATATATATGTGTGTGTGTGTGTGTGTGTGTGTGTGTGTGTGTGTATGTATGTATGTATGTATATAATATATATATATATATATATATATATATATATATATATATATATATATATATATATATATATATATATATAGCATATATATATATATATATATATATATATATATATATATATATATATATATATATATATATATATATATATATAATAATATGTGCAAGTGCAGATATATATATATATATATATATATATATATATATATATATATATATATATATATATATATATATATACAGATACAGATATATATATATTATATATATATATATATACATATATATAGTATTGCCACTACATATGTCTCGTTCATTGATGCGGTTTATTATATGCTATGCAATAGGATAAAAAACCAGGAAAATCAGATACATGTGCTCACATAGTACTTGATGAGGACTGCCACATTGGGTTGTATAAGCTCTGAAAATACAGAACCTTTAATTTGGACACGGAGAAATGATCACCTGACTGGAAGCAAAATACACGTTTCTCACCCTGAGGTGGTGTTTCATTTCACGTTGATAGTTTGATACCTGTGTTGTTTTCTACTATAGGCTGTCGATGTCATCTCCAGGTGTAGTGCAATGGCACTATGTTTTGTCTTAAACGGACTTTGTTCGTTTTAAGGCAAAGAGGTCTACTTATCTGCGTATTCCATGAGTAATAATTTCTCAATATTGTTTCACTCCTCATACCTCAAACGCTGAAGACGACAGTCTAGTGTGGTTCGCGGGTGTGCACTTTTTCGGATTCTCAAACAACACTCATGTAGATATACTTGTGCTGTTGAAACCGGCTACAAAAAATGGCATATTCAACATGAGAGGTGGCTTTGGCAAGTTTTCGTACCCTACTATGTAATACGTTGATATCGAGCATGTGGTTCGTCATAAAGGCACATTTTGAAATACTTGTACCGTTAAAGTGCAGCAATGGGCTACCACAAATTGCTGCTTCATCGCCCAGATCATCGCCGTACAGGGATGGTAATCGTCAGGGTGTGCACAGAAAATCTTCCATGGGAAATACAATTAGCTAGATATCTGACAACGCTGTATGGGGGTATTAAAAAACTCAATATATTTGCGATAGTCCTACCCCTCATAAAACATCGAAAGCATCCTCTTGCCACTTTCCATGATCAGATCGCCCAGTAGATTGCCTTCTGCCGGATTTACGAACGCGTCGTCTTCATCTGGGACGCGCTCGAACCCCCAAACTTGTTGCATGCACGTCACGGCATTTTCCATGGTATACCGTCGCTCTACATTGATATTCAATAGGCGGGTTAACATAGTCCTCAGGTCCGCTGGCACACACTCCATATCCTCCGCACTAAAGCCAGACTTCATATACCGCCGGAAACTAGGATCTTTTTGTGTCGCAACGGTCCACGGCTTCTTGCCCACAAGTGAGGTAAACACGACGACCCCAAATGCCCACGCATCCACAGCAGCGGCATCGCTGGAACCTCCGTCGATGAAACCGGTCACCATATCTCCAAATGATGGAAGTGAATGTATCATGTCCCCGCGCGTATTATTACTCTGACTCTGCTCGCTCCCGTCAGTGTTGATACCAGATCTAGGCGTGACATGCTCGGGTGCACTGTAACCGAGGGTTCCACCCTCTGGTTTATCATGGCCATTGAAAATTATTGATTTGCGTCGAGCATCTGTATCTACAGCCATACCAAAATCAATAAGCTTGGCTATTCCGGTATCCGTAATCACAATATTCTCGAGTTTAATGTCACCATGGACGATGCCGTGCTTATGTAAAAAGGCGATTGTAACGGCTATCTGCATAAGGTATGATTGTAACTCTTCGCTTGTCATATGCTCGGACTCTAGCATAGCCGCAAAGTTTTGAACACTCTTCTCGCGCTTTGTACCTTTAAACGACGGCTGCAATGTTTGACTAGAGTCCGGCCTCGACACCTTAATGTCGATTTCTGAGTCGCTTACTTTGTCAACGTGCACCAGTGGGCCATCGCCAGTGGCGGACTTCGAAGGCGCTGTCCTCGATTTGTCTAAAACGACCATTGGGCGCGAGGTATAAACTTGTGAATTCTTTGGAGGCTGCACAGCCCTTTTGAATACCAGCGGTACGTCTCCAACTGATGCAATTTTCTTAAAGTTCATTGTAACCGTAGAATTGGTTGAGCTTGAGGGCGATGTTGTGTTCGTGCTGAGACTTCGCTGCCTGAATTTTACCTCTGCGAATAGACTGCCTTTGGAGCAATACTCCTACACATACAACGAGAAATTATAAACTTACAAAACTAGAATGTGACAGTCAAAGATGATACGATGGGTATTTAAACCTAAAAAGTGTTAGAAATAAAACATTTTACACGAATATCAAGTTCGATCGAAGAATATGCCTCTGCAAAAAAATACTGCAGCAAAGTACCTGGATGATGTGAACGTGGTAATCGGTCTCATATACATCGTATACTTTGACTACATTGGGATGACAAATTCTGCGGAGAATAGCGACTTCTTTCCACCTGTGCATACACGTACAGTCCGTGGGTGGAAAATGGGTGTGATTCGCGGTAATAGAAAGTGCACCCATTTTGAACTTCTAGCGATTTGAAACCATAGTTCAAGATAATACACCGTATCATCAGATCCATCGCACGCACTTCGATGTTGCTTAACGCTGGTATAAAGATGAATCACAACAAAGATATGCAGCCTCTGTGACTGATTTTCGAAGTAAACACCACGAACTTATACACTAACACATATGAACTTATACATATAAGTGTGAATATAGGTTTACTAAACAAATACAAGCATAAATACATTTCTGCATTGATTAATATAACGTTC
>LUCW03000216.1:0-30000 GCA_001586965.3 Sphaeroforma sirkka
AAAACGTCGCTGGAAGGCTGTAACCCTTGCGTGGGCCTACTCTGGCAATGACTGTGTGACCCCATGGTGCCTTGCCACTCGCATACTTTCCGTATTTGAGGAAGAGTGGGCTGTCCTTGGAACTAATACTGGGTCTCTTTGTAGAAGCGACTTGAATAACTGGAACCAAGGCTCGTGGGCGCCCACGGTAGACACACCGTAGCTGGCCCTCTGATCGTATCTTGCGCAACATTCTATGGATTAATCTCCATGGTGGGTTCATCCATCCGTCTATATCTTTCCAACAATGTGCAAACGCTCCACCCCTGTCATCGTCGGTAGTAGCGTGGCAAATGATGAGTCCTGATGCGAAGCAAAGACATCGACATTATTCTCACCCATAATCCGTTGCGCTTGCTCAAAGTAGTCTGGAAAAAGTTGCCAACATTCTGCATATAGTACCTCCGGGTCCTCAGTCCTCAACAGTTCCCTCATGAAGCCTAGACCACGCGTCTGGTAACACGTTCTTTATACCCGGGATGTGCGAGATAGTAAAATTGAAAAGGCGCTATGATGTGATGCCATCGTTGTAGCATCGGATTCAGCTTTAGCTGTGTGTTCATATACACCAAAGCCTTTGTGATCAGTCAACACTGAAAAGCGTTGACCTTCGAGATGATCCCGGAAGTGTGTGAGACCATATACCAAGGCCAATAATTCCTTCATGGGTGTTGCGTGTAATTGCGCTGTGCTGCGTTGAGGGTCTTGCTGAAGAAACATTAGGTATTGCTTCTTCCCTTCTATGGTCTGGAACAATGCACCTCCAATACCGTAGTCGCTTGCATCCGTTTCGAGTTGTAAAGGTACTTCGTCGACGGGAAATTTCCAACACTACTGCCTCAACTATGGCTTGCTTCATGGCATCCCAAGCTTGCTGGTGTCTCTGTTCCCACCTGTCTCCAATGATTTCCTTAGGCTTCAGTCTTACAAATTCCCGGAGTGGGGCAACTACTCTCTGCAAAGTTTGGTAGGTGCTCAGAAGAAAGTTGGCTAATCCCAAAGGCCGATGCAATGTCTTTGTACTTCTTCAGTTGGCCAGTCAATGAGCTTGGCCTGCTTTTCATGGCAAATATCAATTCCGGCCTTCGATACTCGCTTCCCTAGGATCATGACTTCTTTGACTGCAAAATGACATTTTGAAGGGTTTAGCTTGAAACTGTGGTACGTCAGCCGCCGAATGACCTCTTTCACTACTCGTACGTGTTCCTCGTAGTCATCTGTTGCTATTACGATGTCGTCCAGGTAGTGGTGTGCCGGAAGTCCTTGCAATATCACACTCAGTGTACGCTGAAACTGCTGCGTCAGTGTGTAGTCCAAATGGCGCTGATGTAAAGGAATACTGGCTTTTGCCATGTGAAACTGAATAGATACTGAGAATCAGGGTGAATTGGGGAGTCGATGGTACGCTGCGGTTAGATCCAATGTCGTAATATCTCTTCCCTTTGATGTTACCAATGATGTCGTTGATACGGGGAATAATGAACTGATCCGCCGGTATTAATGCATTCACCGCTCTGAGGTCCAAACACACTCGCACTTTCTTTAGTTCTCCAGATTGAGTATACTCTGGCACGGCGAGCAAGGGTAAGTTGACGGAAGTGGCTGTATCCCTTTGAACTATGACCAAATCTTGAATCCACTTCTGCACCTGTCTATCTACCCATGGTATCCATTTGTCTGCTACAAAGTTCCTTACTGCCTTCCGCATCCTTGCAGCTTGATCTGGTGTCACTGGCAATCTAACTTCGCCTCCTTCCAGTCTGCACCTGTCCTTTCTCGAATACCGTCATTGTCCTCAGTTCCTTGTCTAGTTCCAGGCGAACACCGGTTTCTCGGTCAAATCTGGTGGTCGTCTCAACGGTATTGGTTCCAATAGTTTGTCTAGCTCCGTTGGATCTATGGGTGAGAATGGCGCGATTGAAGGCCTCCCACGTATAGCCCTAAGCCAGGCATAAGATCCTGGCCTACGATCGCGTCGATAGCCGGTGGTAGATTCATTAGCTCGAAAGACTGTTCTGTGAGCTCTAGACCATATCGTACTGGAGTTTGTACGGTTGAGCCTATTCGCCGTGTACGAAGACTACGATCAGCTAGGTATATATAGGATCCCTCCGGAGCCGACTTAATTTGCAATCCCCAATCGTGTGCGGATGTCGAATCAATGCAACTTCTGTTTGCCCCAGAATCCACTAACGCCCTGCATGTCTTACCGTTAATCAGGATGGATATGAATACTCGATTGTCCATTGAAAGTAATGGATCTTTGATCGATAGTATCACAGGTGTGCTAGACGGGAAAACTAAAGTTGCATCTACATCCGACACCCTTACGTCCCTATTCCTGATCGCTGCCTATGGTTTCCCACGTTGCATCCTCTTCTAACTCACCCTGTTCGATTTCGTCTGGGTGTGCCAGTATGGAAGCAATGTGTGTGTCTGTAGCGTGGTCTCCTCCTGCTCCGTTTGCTGGTCGTCCGAGTCTGTTAGAGCCGTAATGGTGTTGACCGCGGGCAAACTCTTATCGAAGGATACGCCTTGCTTAAATCCTCGGCCCGAGCTGGATGTGAATCCAACCCTTTGTTCGACTGGTAGTGCTTGCAGGATGATATATGCCTGAAACTGGGTGGGGCACCCGCTCTGCACGCGTAACACGTGGTGGTCGTAGACGTGCTTGTGCGTTGTGTGCTGCCTCCTCCTGTATTCGTATTCAAATTACGATCTCGTTGTTGGGCTGGAAACTGTCTACGCCTATCCCCCACATTCATCTGTGTCCGTACCCGTTGTCTGAGGATGGCATCGGTTTCTTGTATGTCTGGATTTAAAATGCGGAGAAGGTCTTCAGTCTCCAGGTGGTCCCAACCTATGTGGTGTTGTAGCGTGCGTTCATACGTCATATTACCTGTCAGGTCCTCGAGGGCCTGTATGAGGCAGTGATTAAGCAACCGCTTAGGAAAGTCCTTGCCCTTATCTGCTCGCTCCCAGGCTCTCTTGTGAACTTCCACAATCTTGTTCAAATGTTCCCTGGCTGACTCTACACCCTTGGTGCGGGATTACCCTTCGCCAACTTCTTAAAGGTAGGGTCTACGGTGGCCTTGCTCTCATGTTGACAGATTTGGTCTATGACCTGTTCCGCCGGATATACCCTCAGCTCATTATGGTTGTCACGGAGATAGTCAATTGTGGCCTTTGCTGCCTTAAAATATATGAGTACCTTATAGAACCAACGTACCATCCACGACTCATCTAGTCCTGAGACATGGGCGTTCTTCAGTGCCTCTTCTAGCGCCCCTCGTGTGTCTCTATCGGCTGTGCTGCTTAATTGATAACGGTCTAAAGGCCAATCGGGCCATGTCCGTGGCTCCGGAGCTCTGTTCTTCCTGATAGCTTCCAATTGAGTATTCAACGCTCCTTTCAACGTATCGATCGTGGACGTTAGTAATGTACATCTTGGGACATCGTAGTTTCCCTGTGCTCGACAAAGTTCATCCACAAAGAAGGATATCTTCCCTTCGAGGCGTTGACACATGGCTCGGCGATGCTCGTTCCACTGCGCTGGTGTCATGATCGGCTCTCTCGCCTGTTCGTCTTTGTGCGGTCGTTTTCTGCTGCCATGAACACTACCGTCGTCGACATCACTAGACTTGCGCTTACCGTCGTCGACGTCACTATACTTGCGCTTACCGTCGTCAACGTAACTAGCCTTGCGCATATCCTGTATCGATCGCGCGAAGTCTCGGTGCTGTCGGCTGAGTTCCCATCGTCTACGTAGTTGTTTTCGTTCGGCTTCCCTACGATAATCCCCATGTGGGTCGCTCAAATATTGCTCTAGCTGTCGGCCCCTGATTTCGTCAGAGTTTTGCTGACGAGTGCCCGTGGCCCACCCTGACATATTTCTATGCCGTTGGACTTGTCGCTCATCCCCGTTGCCTGCGAGGGAATCCTGACTTGCACTGGTAAAACTCCCCGATCGAGTTCGCTTTCGAGTGAAATCTCGTTCAGGTGCTCGGTGAAAAGGCTGCCATGAATACGGTCTATCACCGCTGAATGAATGCCCGAAGTACCTCGGACATTGGCTACCCTGTGTCGCTCAGCTGCTGGTTCAGCAGACTTTGAACGACTAGTATGCCTAATCACAAATTGCACCTCACTGTCTTCTGGATCTGCTCTCCCTCTTGCCGATAAGCGAGACCCGTGCCCCAACTGATGTCGCCTGCTTGCTGCCTGGCCCACGTCTTGGTCTGTCTGTTCATGTCGCGGTTGTTCATCTCTTCGACGCGATGCTACTGTCTGGCGCGAAGAAGCTGTGCCTCCTTGGTGGGTCTGCTCGAAATCTGACAAAGATCTCTGGGTTGCTTTGCCGTCGCGACGAGTGCGTCGAGGGCTACGGGGTGTTGGACGCATAGGCATCTTGATGTTAAGACTTCGATGTATGGCTTGTGTTGTTGATGAATAGTTGGTCCAGAATGAAGGAGTGTCGGCTATTATATAATAGTTGACTTCAGCCATTTGTGTTACACACTTTCTTCCGCCGTTCTCCTCTCGTGATACCAAAATAGCTAATTATCATTGAATCATGTTGATGTCTACAAGGTCTGCTTGCGGGTCGCCGAAAACTCGTTGCGCTCGAATACACCTTGCTCCTTGATGATTGCTAATCATTTTGTTTGGGTTGGTTTTGTTAATGAGTACTCGTTTTGCTCTCCTTTGCTCTGTCTATAGGAGTAATTAAGAGTTGCTGATAGACTCGAAGCGTGTTCAATGATCAACCGCCTGTCGTGTTCTAGCGTTCTGAATGCTCCTTTAATCCAACCTTCGGACCACTGTACTCCAACATCAATCAAATCCGAGGCCTGCAGCCAGGAAGTTCAGGTCAAGGTTCCCAAGAATAACCTTGAAGCCCAAGGTAGATACATCGGTTATGAAGTTGGAAAACCAAAAACAAATTCCTTATTCAAACCAACTTGAGTGTACTTGCACGATGCCTGATAAGTGCCGTCTACTTTTGCATGTACTATTTCTTCTGTACTTTGCAAGAGTCCGCTGCATCTTGACGATTCGCCTTATACGTCGGTGATAACGTTCTCCTTAGTTTTCACCAACAATCATACAACCGTACCAGGCTATGTTGGTCCTACGGCTGATTCACTTACGTTGACTTCCTTTCTCTCTAGAATGGAAATTTTAGTATATATATATATATATGTATATATATATACGAAAATGTATTCTGTCTTGTAACATCGGTAAATATGTCTTCTAGTTGTGTGTTGGTCGTGGGTTCGATACCCCCCGTGATATATTTTTTTTTCCTATGCTTTCGTGACCATCGAAGTTCGCGCATGCAACGATGGCGAACATTCGACTCCGAGATATTTTCGAAAAATCGATCTTCTAACCATGCCAGTCTTTTCGTCTAGCCAATTGATTACCAAAACTTGCTCCCGTAGTTGATATTTGTTGAAAATACGAGTTGAAATCGCATTTTTTCTGTCTCAGTTTCTCCCAAACTGTGCCTAGCTCCTCTTCTGCATTGCTACCTGTCTCACGCGCGCTTAATTCACACGTTTCCATTCTACGTCGCCTGACACTGTCGATTCTACATTGCTACCTGCTTTTCTTGATCACCTCTATCTGCCCTTTGTCGTCTCTGTACTCGCCCACACCTATGAAAATCTGCCATATCGACCTTCTCTACGCCAAATTACGTTCTTCTATACCCCTAACTGCGATACTGCATCATGTTCGTGTTGTGTGGATTGACTAGGCCAGTCAAAACATTGTTCAAACGTCCTATGACTGCTAATTAGTCAGAGGGAGGCCTTGATTGTCAACGACGGCCTGAAAAGTCGCATTGGAATTGAACTGTGCTCGGAAGACTTTGCTCCTGTCGTAGTTTGCAAGCTCCTTTCGGCTATCCGGTTCTGAGGGAGATCAACTCTCCTGTGCTCGGAAGACTTTGCTCCTGTCGTACTTTACAAGCTCCTTTCAGCTACCCGGTTCTGAGGGAGATCAACTCCTGTAATTCGTCAATAAAATGAACTTCTCCGTCCACTATTATCCTCGAGATAAAATCGAATAATACACCTAAAGTAACTAGTCGTAAAAAATGTAGTAAAACACATCAAAATACGATACTAAAAACCTACTGAGTCTCCCTGAGGCTCAGTGCGGTGTATTTATTCTTATATTTGATTGTCTACGTGGTCTACAAATAATTCACCTCGTGTGAATTAATTGTAAACTAATTCTAACTCCACACTGATAGTGGTTTAAGGGGACTTTACCACAACCGTAGTACTTTTAAGTAAACAACACTGAGATAAAAAAAAACAGTATCAGTTCTACATTTTCTTTCATCCTCTGAATGTGTTCATTTTGCCATTTCCTCCTGGCCATATGATTCTGGAAGCGAAAAATCTCTTTGTCGATGATGTCTAAAACGGATGTAATGCCCAATAGATTTCGTAACTCAACGTTTACCCTGCATTCGTTCTCACTATTCTCATTCAGATCTGGAAGCGTTGATCCGTCTGTGAATCCGTCGAGGTAGCTCCGAAATTCAGAAACGAGGGCGGGATCACTAAGGCCTGGATGAAGAGTGGCATTTGTTGGTCCCGTGCCAGTAGTTGCTGAGATTTGGCATCCTGGAGTAGCCGACGTGCTTTCGTCGCCAAGGTCTTACGTACATGTGTTTTGATTTTTTGGCGGAACTATCAGAATGAAAATCCTGGCCTACCTGTCGCTGAAAATCCTCTACAACCTGGACTGTACTAGCCAGGACCCACACATATCTGACCCGAAGCAGCCGATGGACGAGTACAACTTCACCGGTTTGGAGTACACAGGTAGGATCCTCAACAAGTTGGGGTTTAAGTCGAAGCGATGAAAGCCAAGTTTCTCGTGGTCCAAATTGATAAGTGCGCCTCGGAATTCATCAATGGGGTGATGGTCGACCTCAAACTAATGGAAGGAGCGAAGCCAGTCTACCGAGTCTACGGGAGGAAGGATCTTTTCAAGCAAGGTGTCGGCTGATCAACAAGCTTCATACGGTCGGACACATGGAGCCGGGTGGCCTTATCCGTTTATGAGTTGCATCAAGTCTGTTGGCAAGGAAGGACGCTCGGGTGACCCCGACGATGGACAGTCAGTTTTGGTTCACAGCGTACTGGTCGGCAACAAGCGCGCAGTTGTTCAAACTGCCAGTGACGCTTCCCACCGAAGAGGATATACTCAACACCGAAAAAGGGGCGATTATTATATATTGCGTCGACTTGGCGGCGTCCTACTGCAAGCTGCTGATGGCACCGAGCTGTCGCCATCTATTGACCTACTTCACGGACGACGGCCGCTTTCACCAACCGGTGTACCTTCTGGAAGGCGTACGGAACGGCTTCAAAATTTCCTCACGGCACCGGCCCTTAAGAATCGGAAGGAACTGATCTCGTTGCTTGTCATGATATCCTGGTGGTCCGGGATGATCCCACAGTATGCCCGGACCATGGATTCACTCACCCGGCTAACAAAGAAGAAATCCGTGTTTGAATGACAAACGAAGCAGGTCCTCGCTCTATAAGCCTCTTCCACACAGCAGCTCATCCTGTACTCGGACGGATGCAAAAAGGAATGACACTGTTTGTATAGATTTCGGGGGGAATTCCCTGTTACGTGGTTTTGGAAGTGTCGAACGCATACCTCACCAATCGGGAGTTGGAAGCATCGAACCTACAAGCCCTGGCGGAACCTGACCTGATTGTCGGCCTGGAGAACCTGGCAAATAGTTCTCCGAGTTAGATATTGTATCCACAGACGTCGACTGCAAAGGTTCCCGCACATCGGCCCCCGATACAAAATTGTCCCGGCGGACCATGTATTCTTTGATTTATAGACTTCACACGATATTTGTATTCATTTATATATCAATTTTGAAAAATCCGTTATCATTTTACATGATATTCAATTTTGATATATATAATATATTATACATAGAATAATTTAAATGTATGCGTATATATAAATAATACTCCAATTAGTGTTTTATGATAGCTTCAACCATTGCCGTGAACACACCCCAATCCGCATTTGTGCTATGATAGCAACCAACACGTTCCTGTTCAAACTGCTTGACTATCGTACTTGTGGATGTCTCTGTCTCGTGTGCCCCGGAGATAAAACCTTTCCTTCAAGCCATTTGCTTGTGTCAGTTCTTAATGAGTTGTATTCTGGTGGGCCCTAATCTACCCCCAATTGGGCCGGACATACTTCAATAACTACAGAATCGGTATGACTAGCCACGGCATATTATAGATCTTCACGAACATCTAGGGAGCTTCCTACTTTATGAATAGCGGGCATCAATTTATACACGTTCAGTACTGGTCGATAGATAGATTTTTCCCATACCCTGTCTCATCACTCTACTGAAGTACTATTTTCAGAGTTCGGTACAGATCAAATCTTCGAGACTTCTGATACCGCCTATGGTACTTCCCTATTCGAAATACATCAGTTGTGTAGTGTGGTATCGGGCAAGTTTCCAACTTCGCGCTCCGAAACAGAATTCCGGATGACAACTTCATCCTTCTTGGTAACTTGTTAAATATCTCAGACCGACTTGTCAGCCCATATTACCTCGGCTGAAGAGTAATATACGTTGGTAGCACGAGAGTAGAGTGTATTGAGTGAGTGACTATAAGTAAAGTGAAAGTGTAACTAAAGAATGGTGCTGTTGTTAGCAGGTTGGGTGGGGGACTATGAAAAGTGGCAGTGTGTCTAAATAATGGTGCGTTCGAATGTAAATTTGCAGTTTTAGGGTTTAGGGTTTCTAAAAAAGTTAACAGTGACATACGTTTACTGTGGTCCGACGGTACGTTTTCTGATCATCCTAACTTGTTTTAGTCCCGCAGCCCCCCACCCCGCCCCCAACCCTGCCTCCCTCACCCCTCCCTCTCCCGCCAAAAAAAAAAACATATATAAAAATAATTTAACCGTCGAAATTTTACACACATACTCTGGGACCCATGGAGAGTGTAATTTTCTGAAAGTGCAGAAACACAAACACATACAATACAATAACGCTATTATCATTTTTGCCTGCATCTCTCATATAGAGGGGGGTTGCCTTGCGCTTACATAGCGACCCAGTCTAAGCCAAATGTTCTTAGGGCTTTGTACACACACTGTCTAGATTATTATCACAAGAAAGCGGAAATCCGTTGCCCAAAGGAAGGACACAACGATCGAAAAGGCTCCGAGAATTGAAGATATGATAAGCTCTGAGCTAGCCGCAAACGCATAGCTTAAGGTTGCTTTTAAGCATAGATGTACTGTCTGCATTTGTTGATTTAACCTATTTCACTATTTTGCGTAGATGGATATGAGAATGTTGGAAACGCAGAGGAACAAGCTGATATCGAATACCCCGAAACTAACGAGAACCAGAGTACAAGTATGCCTCTCAATTTTATATATAAGAGAGAGAGAGAGAGAGAGCGAGAGAGATCCTAAAACCCTAAACCACCATATTTATTCTATTTCCACCATTGTACAAATATTCAGGTACAACCCTGTATTTCATGTCAAGACATACGTGAAGCAGTATTCGGAGACTCTTCAAATTCCATATGAACTCCATATCGAAAGCAAATTATTTTAGGTATATCCTCCAAACAATCCTGGTCATCGAGGGCGTAAAAAGGATCGACGTGCCAGGAATCGACGTGAATAGAAGCGCAAAGGAAATCCACGAATATGCAAAATATGTTCTGCGAAGTATCACACTACCAAGACTTGTACATCGTCAGAACTCCGCAAATACTTGGAAAATCACAAAGTGGCCGCTCTGATCAGTGCGTACTCGTTGCCGGAAAGTATTTACAATGTACGTTAGGACTACAGAATATAGAAGGAAGTTAATTCGCTTGTAAAAAACTTGTATATGAACTCTATCGCAAGCTTATTCAACCTGCCCCTGAAAATCCACTGTTCACTACCCTAAAATGATGTGATTTCACTTGTCACCACCCCTAAAAAATATGGTAGGGTTTCAGGATATATCTAGTAAGCGATCGACAAGAAAACGTACTGCCATAATCCTCGGGCTAGCGATTAGTGGAGTTTATATACCCCCGGGGTAGTGTTATGTGAATCCCCTCTAAATATATATATATATATATAAATATAAACAGGAACACAAGTGATGTAAACCTGCGAGTCTGAAAACCTGTAGAGAAGTGCTATACAAATATGAATATAAACAAGAAGCGATATATAAATAAGTATCAACAGAAACTTGTGATGTGAAATCTACGAGTCTGAAAAGCTGTAGAGAAGCGTTATATAAATGTGAATATAAATGAGAGACTACAGGTTTCAGGCTAGATTTTACAACTAGAAACCCTCTTTGATTCATGGAAGTCACCAGAGTTAGCCCACTCCCGAGAGCTAAGTTGTCAGAGTTAGCTCACTCCCCAGAGCTAAGTCATCAGAGTTAGCTGAATCTCCATATCACATAGATAACCTGACATTATGAGAGACTAAAAGTCTCAGGCCAGATTTTACAGCAAGAAACGAACTTTGATTTATGGAAGTCACCAGAGTTAGCCCACTCTCGAAAGCTAAGTTGTCAGAGTTAGCTCATTCCCCAGAGCTAAGTCATCAGAGTTAGCTCACTCTCGAGAGCCAATCGAGTTGCTTAAATTACTCCCAAGAGTTGAGTTATTATTTAACCGATTTCCGAGAGTGGATTAAGCCTGCCAACCACAACATTCTAGAAATAGCTGTGGTTCTATGTGAGTCACAACCTATGCGGAAAGGCATCATGTGATCAGCGTGAGATTTAGTTGCAGAGAAGTTGAAATAGAATAGCTTCGGAGTGTTAAAGTGTTCCGCATAAGGTTTCTCATACTGACCATATGAGATTTTACCCTGGCCAGCCCAAGCGGCTGAACACTAGCACAAACACCTTAGGTATAAAACCAAAGATGAGATCAGAAATAAATAAATATATTTGCACTTTATTTAAAGTCTATTACATTGCACTCTGACACATTATCTGACTCCCCATACTTCTTAGATAACATGGCGAAAGCACCCCGATTCGAGTTAATGGCAATACACCGATCTTGAGAGTCTTCATACCGCTATCAATAACATTTGTTAAATACTCAGGTTTGGCCCGTAACTGGTATCACCAACAACGTATTGTGCTCCGTGGTTATAATTTTGACGTAGACAAAGCTTACGTGTGTGACAGGTTGACATCGTTTGTTGTGTGCCAGCCCATTTACCTGATTATTTTTGTACTGGATGAGCGACTTACTACCAACTTCGTCGATGTGACAATGTCGTAACGAGTCGAGAAACAGAGCTCAATCTTCTCCCAGTTTTTTTAATACCTTGGTCAGATTCCCTCGTGAATGTTCGCGACGAAGTATATTTACAGTTTTAGTTCTAGTTTAAGCTAGACAAAAATTGAAGAAAAAAAACATAAAATACATGAAGTATAAATAGTGAAATATCACAGTCACTTAATCACCCGAGTATGTATGGACCGCAAATCGATGTTCAATCGGCAGCGACGATGTAATAAATTCTTTGATTAGGTAAAGATAGATGCATATTTGTACGGCGTGCACTAGTGTACGTATTTGGAGAGCCACTATACCAATCCTGTACGAGCATAAATGTATTCCCTTCATATCTTTGACCCCTTGCCGACTTATCCACTGTCATGAGTTGACCAGCCAGAAATTTAAGTTTAGATATGGTTGCCTTCATTTCAGCTGTCCGATTGTGATTCCAATCAAAAGAACCGGCGTGTGATCTTTCACAGTCTTCGACAGGCATCTCGATTAGTTCGGCTGTGACACGTTCGGTATATAGTTCTAGCTGTCGGACGGTTTGTAGTTTGCTCATTTGAATCAATCCATCGGTATGCTCTACTCATATTTCGTGATCCCCTCCTTCCACTCGTTTTGTAGTAGATTGCAGTTCACTGCAATAAAAATTATAAATAAATATGTCCTCGCTACCTCATGATCTAGTCGTCAATAAATAGTTTAAATAAAAAAATTAAAAAACTGAATACTCACCTATCGTTGTCCAGATTTTTAGTTTGCGTAGCCCTCGTTTGAAAAAAAATACGCACGCATATCTATTGTTCTCAGATATTAAATTATCTTAAAGTGTTTTAAGTTTTAAGTGAATAGTTGTATTTGTTTGATTCGAGTCCCTGCTTTTATATGCATTGGACTCGTAATTCTTGAGCCATTAAAAAACACCTCTTAAGGTGAAAAAGGTTCTCACTTATTTTATGATCCAAACCAAAGACAGCGTCACCACGCCTTCAACGTTTGTGGCTTCCAATGTAATCTTTGGCCTTATGCTCTTAAATTGTACTTCTCCGATAGTTAGGGATGCTTTTGTGCCCAACAGAGATATTCTATATTGATGTTTCCATACTCCCGGCATTACGGTTCCGAGATAATTCCATCTAGAATATTTCTGTGTCCCTATCCGTGGTTGATGCTGGGATAAACCTTGTTGAGTCTCCGCTGTTTGGCCGTAGTTTTATGCTTGGTAAACAATCCTGGTTTACAGCGATCAATAAATCACTATCAATTTTTAAATATTGCATATATGACACAGGAAGATAGTTATCATACTCGATGCCCATAGAGTAAAGGAGTACACTGCTATCTTTATCATCAAAATGGTAGAACCAATGAGGCATATTGTCGACTCAACTTTCAATATTTTCATTATCGGTAATTAAATCCGCATTCCACTCGTTTTGCCGTGCTTATTCGGCACGGGCATTGCGTTCGCGTTCTCTTTCTTTCACAAGTTGTTGCCCCTTGTTGACACGCGCATTGACTTGTTCTATTCTATCATAGTCTGCTACCAGTACCCGCTGATGGCATGCACGTTTTGAATTGTTCAGTGCTAGACTGGGTATTGCGCCAGCTTTCAATCTTCTAGGTACGTTAAAGACAGTGAAACGTTTTCGAGTTTTCGCATCGCTTTCTTTCTTTCTGGACGTCGCTTTCGCTGGCCGGCAATAGATCTTCCCAGAAATGGTTTACACAAACATGTCTTTTATAAACTTGTCACATTTATGTTTTCTTGGTAAAGTAGTCAGTAGGCCATTGTATTGTTATCGCTCTTTTCCATTCATTATGCAATGGTGTACTTATGTCTGGGAACAGCACGCAGCGGGTATAATCACCCTTGGACCCAGACGGGCACCCATCAATAAGACAAGCAACCATACTTGTTGATAAAGACAGAATATACACACACAACAGCCGCTTTTACCATATTATTATATACGTTTATACTGTATTTTGACAAATAAATCCTTGATGATACAACTTAGAAATTGGGCGCCACGGAACACCAATAAAACGTTTAGACTTAAGTATCCTTACTTGTTCTCATTGGTTAATAATTTTTGAGAAAATTATTAACATCAGCCAATAATAAAAGACGCATCAAATTGGGGTAAATAAAGGCTCAGAAAAGAGTCAGTGGGCCTGTTTCCAGGAAGATGCAACTTTTCCACGGAGACTCAATCCAGAGGGCCATGAAAATTTTCGTACACTTCAATTGTTTTTTGTTTTTTAAAATAACGAAAAGCAGTATCGATAAAGATATAATTAAACAGTGAAACACTGTCATGAGTCCCGAGGATCAACCGACAACCTACACTCGAAAACCAGAAACTTAGACTCCTTGTGTGAGACAGCATATTTTTTCAATTTGTAGCTGAGTACAGTCATGTATAAGCCACCAATGGAAATCATACATAAGAATCCGAGTATTTGGCAAGGTTTCCGCTTCTGCAATTAAGATGGCCACCTACCGATGGATACGAATGGCCAAACCGAAAACATTGCAAAATTTGGGGAGTATTACAGGGTCATTTAAAAGCCACCAGTGGGAATCATCCATAAGAGCCCAAGCACCCAATTAAGACCAGAATATTATTTTATGTAGAAGATTTTATCTCACAGAGATTTTTCCCCCTGGCCATGATGTTAGCGTGCGATGTGGGGAACTATAAGTAAAGTGCAAATGTATCTAAATTATGGTGCATTCGAATGAATTTATTTATGATCTCACCCCCAGTTATATACTGATGGTGTTTGTACTAGTGTTCAACCACTTGGGTTGGCCAGGGTAAAAACTCATATGATCAGTACAAGAAACCTTATGCAGAACACTTTAGCACTCGGATATATTTTCTAAAATAGATTATATCATATTCTCTGTTACTACACTCAGTCTCGGACCTCGGCTCTCGGCTAGCCGGTGGCCCGCATCCTACAAATAGAATAAACTGAGAAAAAGTCTCAAATTACTCTTACGTTCTCTCGGGCTGACCCATGAACTAATAATGCCATAAGTAGTGAGTATAAATTCTCGAGGCAACATCTAATAATTAACGTTTATAACCCTAAGGGTGACAGTCTAATAAAACAATAAAAAAGGGGAAGTGAAGAATTAAAAAGGGGAAGTGAAAAATATAAGAGACAGACGTTCATGATTTTGCTGAAAATTCTTGTCGTTCTTTGGTCCGCCTGTGCCTTTGGGTCATACGAGAACGCATGAGACGAGCAGTACCAGTGAGGCAAGGTTCTCCCACTGGCCCGCAGAGTTTATATTGATTTTTGAAATAAGCTATACCGCCGGGCTTGTCTTCCTAGGGTGGGATGGTGAGTGATATTTTCGTCTGATGGATACGAATGGCCGAATCGAAAACATTGCAAGTTCAGGGGTGAGTTTTACAGGGACATATGCAAGCCACCAATGGGAATCATGCATAAGAGTCCAAGCACCCAATTAGGATCAGAATAATATCTTATGTAGATGGGGTTTTCCGCACAAAAAAAATTCCGTTGGTCATAAACTATTCATGGCATAAATAGTGAGTATAAATTCTCGAGCCAACATCTAATAGACACTTATTGTTAGAGTACAATGTAGTAGACTTTCAATAAAGTGCAAATGTATATATTTATTTCTGACCTCACCTTTGGTTTTATACCTAAGGTGTTTGTGCTAGTGTTCAGCCGCTTGGGCTGGCCAGGGTAAAATCTCATATGGTCAGTATGAGAAACCTTATGCGGAACTCTTGAACACTTCGATGCTTTTCTATTTCAACTTCTCTGCAACTAAATCTCACGCTGATCACATGATGCCTTTCCGCATAGTTGTGACTCACTTAGAACCGCAGCTATTATTAGAATGTTGCGGTTGACAGGCTTAATCCACTCTCGGGATTCGGTTGAGAAACTTAATCTGCTCTCGGAAGTCGGTTAAGGGATAACTCAACTCTTGAGAGTAATTTGAGCAACTTGATTAGCTCTCGGGAGTAAGCTAACTCTGATGACTTACTTCTCGGGAGTGAGTTGACTCTGATGACTTCCATAAATCAAAGATGCTTTCATGCCGTAAAATCTGGCCTGAGACCTGTAGTCTCTCACTCTCCCTCAATTTTACAATCAACAAGGGCTGACGTCTGAAGGCTGAAAATTGGAAACTGAAGACTAATGAAGGTTGAAGACTTAAGACCTGGATTGTGAAATTGTTGACTCTGTAGATGGATTGGGGGATAAGCGTTGAACCAATGTATATTTGTCGAAGACGTTTACGAATTGGTGCTGTGGAGTATTGTCTCCTGAAAATTGTTGAAAACGTTGAATTTTCTGTAGAGTAGACGATCTCCCATACAGTGACAGGCTTCACGACTGGCGTGGATAATTTTCTGTACGGGGACAGGCATCACAATTTCGCAGGTAAAAATATTCGAGATTTTCTTGAAAAATACATTTTGCTTACCGATTTTTGGAGACAGCGTGAGGTTGTGGTTCCTGTGGGGCCTGTGGGCTGCAAAATTCACAATTTTGTTTATATCCTGCGAGTGAATTGCTATACAAATTGTCACCAGTATGCAACTTTACGATATTACGCATAAAATTTTAAGAACCAGTAAGTTACTAATATTATGTGTATCGATGGATACAAATTGTCTGCGGGATTCAACTTAACTTCAGATTATTTCATGTCAAAACACAGTACAAGTAAATACTTGGGCGTCTATCGATAGGAACAAATATATCAACAGATATATAGTTACATATTACGTGTACATTATTTGTAGTTTCATTTTTACATATAATACAAACAGTTTGTACACACTCTTTTTACAAGGTACGATATATCTCTATATTTTGCAGTCAGAGATAGAAGCACAAAGTATTTGGCACCTGCTTACCTTAAAATACTTACCTTTATTATAAATCGAACTATGCTGATACTGGCATCCGAGTCTTTAGTCTGTCGCGTATGTCGGTAAATTTCTCTCGGCTGAGTGGCTTCGTGAAGAAATCACTAAGTAGATGTTCTGATGGTATGCATTTTAGTTTGATAGTGTTGTTCGATGTGAGTTCTCTGATGTGATGATATCGTAGATCGACATGTCTTGGACGGCGGGATTTTGTGATACCATTTCCCATCAGTATTGCTGACTTGTTGTCCTGTTCTATGGTGGTGGGTTCTACGAGCGGAATGCCAAATTCTGTGAAGAGATTCCTTACCCCTACCGCGTCTTTGGCTGTACCAGATTGTGCTACGTATTCTGCCTCTGCTGTAGACGTTGTTACTAATCGTTGCAAGTTTGTTCCCCACATGAAAGGTGTACCTGCTATAATGCCCACTCGCCCGGTGGTGGATCGTCTTGTTGTGTCATCGCTAGCAAAGCTACTGTCTGCACTCAGATAGGGAATAGATGGTTCTTTGTTCGTGTATTCGAGTCCGAAGTCCTGAGTACCAGCGAGATACTTCAAACAGCGCTTGGCACCTCTGAAGTGGTGGTACTGAGGTGCTATCAGATAGCGACTTAGAATCGAAACTGCAAAGCATATATCTACCCGTGTTTGATCTACAAGATATCGTAGCTGACTCACTAGCTTGTTGGATTGTGTGATTGTTGGGACGTCTGAGCTTGCCGCCTTTTTCGGGAGATATGCATGTTTGTCTGTTACTTCATATTCCGATTCTAGAATTGGCACCCATGCTGGTTTACAGTCTATCAACCCCCATTCCTGCAATATTTCTCTTAGGTATAGTCGTTGATGGAGACGTACTCTTCAAGGGTATGTCTTTTAAGAAACCATAACGGTAGGCCCATATCAACAGTATTTCATTCGCCTTTCATTGCGTCAAATAGTTTCTGTCCGTCGGTCTTACTCTGCCATGCTGCAATTTTGTCATCTACGTGTACAATAATGAAACAAGGTCCACTGTGTTATTGTTTGATGAACAGTGCTCCATCCGATTTTTAGTGTTTATCAAATGTGCTGTATAGCAAATATATACATAGCTTTAAATCATTAGTGTCCGCTAGGTGGTAGACCGTATACGCAACGGTCAACTCGACATAAAACCTTTGTGTCTCCTTGCTTGTCCCTTTCGTATAGTTTTCTCTGAGACGGGTCCAATAGATGTTCGATGAGATCGTATCCTTGCGGCACTCGCATGTAGTTAGGGGTATCCATTTCTTGAGTGAGATAGGCCGAGGGTGTATCCTATTGTCGAATGTTCATGTCATAGTGTGCCATTAGAGCTAGACAGATTCTGAGTGTTTCCTTGGATACTACTGGGGCATAGCTTTAATCGAAATCAACTCCCTGTTTTGCATTGAATGCTGGTACGTTCAGACGTGATTTGAGTCGTGTGACTTGTCCTGATTCATCTGTTCTTGCCTTGAAGACCCATCGAGGGGGGAGTAATGATTTCTCTCGCGGTTTGTTGTCAACCAGAGTAAATGCCTTGCGCTGTGTCATCAAGTTCTCCATCTCCGAACGTGCTGATTCCTTCCAATCGGCTGCGTTTGGCATCTCATATATACCTTTGTATGTTTTTGGTTCCATTGCTGCAGTTACTGAATTGACAGTCTGCGTATTGCTAAGTGTTCGTCTCTTACGGCGGCTATCGTGAAACCAGTCGATATTATTATCATCTATCGCAAGGTTCCGCAGTTCTCGAGAGACTTGGCGACCTTCTGCCGTTCTTCTAGCTATGGTTGCTTCGAGATCATGTTGTGATTTGGTAGTCGCTGCAGAAGCCTCCGACTCGACGGTATGTACTTTGCTTTCAGCAGGTTGTTGTATTGACTTTTGTACGTCACAGTTGGCTGGGCTTGTTGGCTAAGCATATCTTCCGTTGCCGATGTTGTCCTTGCGCCTATTTGGAAATCGCCATTCTCGAGTTGGAGGAATGTACTACTGTTCGTAGTGTCAGTTGGTGCGATAGCGGTTGTGCATTTGTTGTCTTCCCAGACAAAGAATTCAACTTCGAATATATAGACGTCTCGGCTTCGTATTATACGCTTGGTCAGTGGTGAGTATATACGATACGAGTCCGGTGTTGTGTCCAAGGGTTGCGCAAGAAGAATACCATCCAGTGCTTTGTCGTCGAGTTTGCCGTCTGGATCACGGTTCTTGTATGCGATGTGACACCCGAATGTTCTGAACATATCTATCGGGAATGCGTATCCTGTAAATTTCTCGTATGGGGATGAGCTCTTTTCGTTGGTGGCTATAGCATTGTATATGTTGGTGGTTTGAATCAGTGATTCAGCCCACATAGTAGTCGGTAGACATGCATACTTCAGTTGTGCAAGCATTCTAGGGACCAGTGTACCATGGAGTCTCTCTACCTTGCCATGGTATTGTGGCGTGGCCGTAGGTGTGTACCTCGAGTAGTATCCCAAATACGCACGCATGCACCTCGTTACTTTTGCTGTAAACTGTGAGCCTCGATCCATTTGTATGCACTGAGCTCGGTGATGACTTACGATGTACCATTCATCGAAGGTGTGTAACATAGCATCCAAAATTGTTGTCGCTTCCATGTCACGGATCGGATACTCTTTGGCCATACTAGAAAAATAGTCTACGATTGATACAGAGTGAGTGTTGGATCCTGTTGACGTTACGAACGGTCCTATTATGTCTACGAAGACTAACTCGAGAGGCTCTGTAGTAGGTTCGTGCTGTCGTTCCTTGTTTGCATTCTTGTTCTTCTTCTTAGCAATAGTGCATGCTTTGGATCGTTCCTCTGGTTGCCTTATGTATGGTTAATCTTTTGGGACGTAGCTGGGCTGCGCGAGCCTGTTGTGCCATGAAATCTGATTGGCTTTCTCCAGCGATGGTTCCACTGTAGTCATAGCTATGTCGTCAATGTGTACGCAGTATATCCTGTGCTTTTCATGTACTGTTATGGTTTCGAAGCTTGGGTAGTAATATCTACACCATGTTGTTGGTGAATTCAAATGAGTAGTGTCGCGCTGAGAGTAGGCTGATACGCAGTAGTGGAGTTTTAAATGTCGTATCAATAGGAACGTCCCCCAAATTTCCTAGCTGACTCACTAGCTTGTTGGATTGTGTGATTGTTGGGACGTCTGAGCTTGCCGCCTTTTTCGGGAGATATGCATGTTTGTCTGTTACTTCATATTCCGATTCTAGAATTGGCACCCATGCTGGTTTACAGTCTATCAACCCCCATTCCTGCAATATTTCTCTTAGGTATAGTCGTTGATGGAGACGTACTCTTCAAGGGTATGTCTTTTAAGAAACCATAACGGTAGGCCCATATCAACAGTATTTCATTCGCCTTTCATTGCGTCAAATAGTTTCTGTCCGTCGGTCTTACTCTGCCATGCTGCAATTTTGTCATCTACGTGTACAATAATGAAACAAGGTCCACTGTGTTATTGTTTGATGAACAGTGCTCCATCCGATTTTTAGTGTTTATCAAATGTGCTGTATAGCAAATATATACATAGCTTTAAATCATAAGTGTCCGCTAGGTGGTAGACCGTATACGCAACGGTCAACTCGACATAAAACCTTTGTGTCTCCTTGCTTGTCCCTTTCGTATAGTTTTCTCTGAGACGGGTCCAATAGATGTTCGATGAGATCGTATCCTTGCGGCACTCGCATGTAGTTAGGGGTATCCATTTCTTGAGTGAGATAGGCCGAGGGTGTATCCTATTGTCGAATGTTCATGTCATAGTGTGCCATTAGAGCTAGACAGATTCTGAGTGTTTCCTTGGATACTACTGGGGCATAGCTTTAATCGAAATCAACTCCCTGTTTTGCATTGAATGCTGGTACGTTCAGACGTGATTTGAGTCGTGTGACTTGTCCTGATTCATCTGTTCTTGCCTTGAAGACCCATCGAGGGGGAGTAATGATTTCTCTCGCGGTTTGTTGTCAACCAGAGTAAATGCCTTGCGCTGTGTCATCAAGTTCTCCATCTCCGAACGTGCTGATTCCTTCCAATCGGCTGCGTTTGGCATCTCATATATACCTTTGTATGTTTTTGGTTCCATTGCTGCAGTTACTGAATTGACAGTCTGCGTATTGCTAAGTGTTCGTCTCTTACGGCGGCTATCGTGAAACCAGTCGATATTATTATCATCTATCGCAAGGTTCCGCAGTTCTCGAGAGACTTGGCGACCTTCTGCCGTTCTTCTAGCTATGGTTGCTTCGAGATCATGTTGTGATTTGGTAGTCGCTGCAGAAGCCTCCGACTCGACGGTATGTACTTTGCTTTCAGCAGGTTGTTGTATTGACTTTTGTACGTCACAGTTGGCTGGGCTTGTTGGCTAAGCATATCTTCCGTTGCCGATGTTGTCCTTGCGCCTATTTGGAAATCGCCATTCTCGAGTTGGAGGAATGTACTACTGTTCGTAGTGTCAGTTGGTGCGATAGCGGTTGTGCATTTGTTGTCTTCCCAGACAAAGAATTCAACTTCGAATATATAGACGTCTCGGCTTCGTATTATACGCTTGGTCAGTGGTGAGTATATACGATACGAGTCCGGTGTTGTGTCCAAGGGTTGCGCAAGAAGAATACCATCCAGTGCTTTGTCGTCGAGTTTGCCGTCTGGATCACGGTTCTTGTATGCGATGACACCCGAATGTTCTGAACATATCTATCGGGAATGCGTATCCTGTAAATTTCTCGTATGGGGATGAGCTCTTTTCGTTGGTGGCTATAGCATTGTATATGTTGGTGGTTTGAATCAGTGATTCAGCCCACATAGTAGTCGGTAGACATGCATACTTCAGTTGTGCAAGCATTCTAGGGACCAGTGTACCATGGAGTCTCTCTACCTTGCCATGGTATTGTGGCGTGGCCGTAGGTGTGTACCTCGAGTAGTATCCCAAATACGCACGCATGCACCTCGTTACTTTTGCTGTAAACTGTGAGCCTCGATCCATTTGTATGCACTGAGCTCGGTGATGACTTACGATGTACCATTCATCGAAGGTGTGTAACATAGCATCCAAAATTGTTGTCGCTTCCATGTCACGGATCGGATACTCTTTGGCCATACTAGAAAAATAGTCTACGATTGATACAGAGTGAGTGTTGGATCCTGTTGACGTTACGAACGGTCCTATTATGTCTACGAAGACTAACTCGAGAGGCTCTGTAGTAGGTTCGTGCTGTCGTTCCTTGTTTGCATTCTTGTTCTTCTTCTTAGCAATAGTGCATGCTTTGGATCGTTCCTCTGGTTGCCTTATGTATGGTTAATCTTTTGGGACGTAGCTGGGCTGCGCGAGCCTGTTGTGCCATGAAATCTGATTGGCTTTCTCCAGCGATGGTTCCACTGTAGTCATAGCTATGTCGTCAATGTGTACGCAGTATATCCTGTGCTTTTCATGTACTGTTATGGTTTCGAAGCTTGGGTAGTAATATCTACACCATGTTGTTGGTGAATTCAAATGAGTAGTGTCGCGCTGAGAGTAGGCTGATACGCAGTAGTGGAGTTTTAAATGTCGTATCAATAGGAACGTCCCCCAAATTTCCTAGCTGAGCCACATACTTTGGATAAATGATTGTACCATCAGCTACTTCGAGCGCATACCGGTCATTAATGCGCATGGTGCTGATGAGGTGATGCTTGTGGTACTTATAGGGAAGCACGTGCATGGTGGCGCAACTATCGCAAGCTAGTCAGTATCCACTTTTGGAATCTCTATCTGACTGATCATTCACCTCCTTGTTGTCGACTGTAGGGTAAATTCTGGAGAATGCTATCTGCCTGTTTGCAGGTAGCTGGTCATCAGATACTTGTGCTGACATGGCTTTTGTCTTGTCTGTCTTCCTGAGATTGGCGTCGATTGCTCTGCTACGGCTAGCACCTCACTAGACGGGAAGTATCTGGACATGCAATACTCTAGTGGAGGAGTGGAGAGAGTGCAGTATGTCTACTAGCTATAATCACAGGAAGGGAGGATAAAGACTACGACATAAAGATATATAGATAGTCACCAGGCGCATAAGGTGGGCTACTCTAGGATACCCCACCCGATGGCCAAGAGTAGCATATCCCTCAGTAATAGTACTACAATCTAGAAGGTGGACTTTAGCCGATAGGAGGTTAAAATCAAATAGAAGGAGTGCTAGTGGTATAGGTGGGTAGGATATTTCACTTCCAACTATATGTACTAGTTTACAGATGTACCGTACTATACTATACTCATGGGGTGGGGTAGCTATGTGAAGGTGTACATATGTGATACTGCTAGGAGGGGTATACATAGTTTAGTTTAGTCTAGTCTAGGGGGATAGAATAGTGGGTATAAAAAGGTATCTATAGGCTAAGGGTAAAGGTGTCTTAGGGGATCCGTAGCTATCAATATGTTTGTATGTCTGCTATTACTGGCAGACTCGGCCACCGCTTAGCTGCCAGTTGCTTGTAACGTCTACACTATGCATTTGAGACATGGTTTGTTGTACTGCACTGGCGTGTGATGCCTGCTCGCAGGCTTCACTTGACCACTCCCCGTGCATCCTACCTGCCCTCGCACCGCGTACACTCCAGGTGCTGGTCCTAAAGTACTAGATATTGAGTAACATGCGACAAGCATAGATACCAGAGGTTCCCAATACTCACACACACGAATAGTGTGAGCTTAAGAAGGGTTTGAGACTATTTTAACCGGTAATATGACATCAAGCACGAAAAATTGGGAGGCGAAATTAGTCTCACCTAGGTTGCTATGGTGATATCTCCCCATAAAAAGATCTACTGACAAAAAATACATAACCATGTAATACAAGCGGGTAGACCCGATAACAGGTCGACTGTATTGTACTGTTGCAATTCAAATTTTTGAGAGCATTTTTATATTTACAACTAAATTCTTGTGTGCACATGGCAACTTGATTCTCGCCAGTGCGACTAACTGGTGACGTTTTGATACGCACGAGTAGTGGTGGCTTTGGTTGGCCAGTCTGCGGTCGATAGACACGGCCAAGTTTTCTTGTGGCGTCAGATGATCATATCAGTAGGTGCGCGAGATGACCGTTCCAGTGTCACTGATAATGTCGCTCACTCACATGAGTGACGAGTATAGCTTATAAAGTGCATTGGATTATTCAGAAGAGAGCTTCTCTAGGTCGGGGCCATATCCGAGCGCTTTTAAGTCCTTGATGGTGTCGAGTGGACGTCCTGAACAGAAGAAATGTGTACAATCAGACACGGAATGAGGAGTCACCGAGATACAGCACCGATTGAACATCACGCAACTGCAATCGAGCACCACGCATCTCAGAGAGAGTATGACTAAACCCTAGAACCTAGAATCCTAAACCCCTATGAGACATGTTGATTACAATACGTATGACTAAAAAATGGTCGTATCTACTAGCTTTAAACCCTCAGTGAGAACAATGTATGCTTAGCTGTGGCATATTTCATAGACATCTGTACGTGCGACAGTCAACAGACAGCAATGACCGGTGTAGCCTTCGCGGTTTAACACATTTGTCGTGTCTGACCACTTCTCGTATACTCTAAACATTGCTGACGCGCATCACTATGCATTATGTAACTGTGCGAGTGTGACAACGCGACAGTGACCCAAACACACAAACTGGCAAAACACACACACTGACGTGCGCTTACTCCGTCGATATTGTCTGTTAGAATCGAAACTCCTATTCTATGTACTCAATACCAACCGAGATCCATCTACACGAACAGTGTCGGACACACCACATGCCAGTAACAACATACAAGGCAACCCAAACAGATAATATCCTCTCACCAGACTCAGAAACAAGAGCGTAATAAGCCGTAGTTAGACGGACAAGAGGTGTACTGTGCGCACTCGATAGCCTGCAGGATATGTGACTGACAGTCAATCAATTGCCAGACCACTGCGAACACTACTGCCATTCAATTAATACTTACTATGTTTTGTATACATACATGCGTACAAACGTACACACGTATGTATGTACATACATACACATGCACACAAACACATAGCAATATATATATACATAGCTATTGGATACTCTGCAATACTCTATGACCCAATACAACGCTATATTATGGAATACGCACCGCAGCTTTGTAACATGAAGAGATTGTGGAACCCTTCCAGTGTGAATTTGCCGTTTTCACTTCCAAAAGTGTTTTTGATATCATCTCTGTCTTCGTCTTCAAATTTCTCACCGTTGCAAACCTCCGCGAACGCGTCCTTCAGTGCAACATGTTAAAAACAAACATTAGGCAAACAAGCATTGAAAAGTATACTCCTGATATACGTACATGCATTTCTACTGAAATCGTACGATATCACTCAATAGTTGCCATGCAGAGGCACACCGCGTTCTCAAATCCCAGGATTCTGAAGCCATTTGAATCAGAAGTAGGTACAAGAACACCGGACACGGTGAACGAAATTCACTCACGCACCACTGGCTATGGTAACTGAACTTTCACTTCCTCTCAAACCAAGACACAGGCCGTTTCCCCAGAGATAACCGCACACTCTCTCATAGCTATTCGTACGACTGCTTTCAGATGTGCCACTGCTGCACTTATGCTACTGAGTCTGTCAGGCACACAATCATTGAATCTCACAATCGCCATATAAGGCATGCGATAAGGAATCTCTTTGCATGATGTCCCACAATTGATCGTGCGAGAGCACAAATACAACAAGGACACCAACACAGACATAAGCACATACACCCCAATCAAAGGCAAGTGATATCAAGTCAAACATCAGCAACACACACAGATGATACACAGCCACCACAGAAGAGATACAACAACGACACCAACACAGACATAAGCACATGCACCCCAATCAAAGGCAAGTGATATCAAGTCAAGCATCAGCAACACACACAGACAATACACAGCCACCACAGAAGAACCGCAATTCGCATCGATATCTCATGTTAGTTCGCAGATTAAAAGATGTACACACCACGGGAAGGAAAGTGAAACATACACAGCAAGCGAAGACTGTGCTTGGTTGAGCAGATACGCCTTTGGTCAAGCCACTTGAGTATATAGAAACATCTATAACACGCACATGCCAACGAATTGAGGCTGTGGCATTAGTGCTATACTCATGCCAATTGCGCATATGTATGCCCGTATGATCCGAATAAAGGCTCCCCGTACCATTTCCTTGTCGCTGAGTAACCCGTCCTTGTCCTCGTCGAATCGATTGAATACTTCAGTCAACACCTCCGTCGCACGCTTGGTCAAGAAATCAGCCTAAAATGCATACACGCAAGATATTTAGAACACTCATATATCGAATATGTTCGTGTGGTTTGAATTTCAAAAGTAAATGAATAACTTAAGAAAACCTCCCGTATTCGCACATCGCACCTGAGCGAGGCGTGCTGGCAGATAGACCTATCAGAGTAGCCGACACCTTAACCCATTCCATCTTACGCAAAATGAATGACAACGCACAAATACACGAGACATATTATGAACTAATTCCAACGTTCGCTACATTGGGACTTACCATACACACCATCTTCAGATTGAACTTACGTCAAAATCTACCAGCAGATCCACGAACGCTTGCTCCTCATCAGTCATACCCAGGTCTGAGCGGAAGTGTTGATGTGTGACGGTTTACGACTAGGGTGACCAAGAGGTGTCCTCATACAAGCCCAGCAGGAAGTGAATAGAGCATGGACAGTAACCAAACGTACGTTCACATAGCAGGTAACTAAGAAAACATATACACATGCATCGATACTTGCAACAAATGCAAACACATACTTACATATCACCTACATCAATAAAAATACATATAAATACATACACACAAACATACGTATGTGCATACATACATACATACATATATACACAAACCCCAATATATATATATATATATATATATATATATATATATATATATATATATATATATATTATGCAATAATATATATATATATATATATATATATATATATATATATATATATATATATATATATATATATATATATATATATATTCATAACAATCAAAAAATAATATAATAATAACATATAATATAATAGTAGAGTATATTAATGTATGCATATATAAATACATATACATATACATACATACATACATACATCCACAGAAACATATATATATATATATCACACACACATCACATCATCATCATCACATCATATGTATATATATAGTATATATACTATGTATGTATGCAGTGTTTGTATGTGTATGTTGTTTATATGTATTTATAAATATATATGTATCTATGTCTGCAAGTGTGTGTGTTATATATATATATCAGAGTATAGATTAGCACTAACAATTATTGTACAAATATATACTCGATATTGTGTAATAAACACTTTCGTCACATGTACAGAGAATTGATTCAAGCACACAGTATACATAGATATGAGCCTCTAAGCGAAAGAAAAACATTATCAGCGGTAGGTCGGCGAACGCAAAAACAATGAATCCCATTTACGTTCCGATTGTCGCACCTAATTGATCTTCGAATGCCTCTGCGAAGTTGTCACCCAGCCCATTGAGTGTCTCGTCGTCAAACATCTGATTCTCGGGATCTTTAGGCTCCTCCTCCTGAGACTTGTCGGCCGAGGGTGCTTTGCCCTTCATTTCTTCTTCGAGATTTATGGGCATCGTGATATGGATCGCACACTTAGGCCTTGATTAGCAGACAAATAGATATTTGTGTGTTAGTAGCAAGTATGAGAACCGGGCCAATATGTTTATCGTACTAGCATGCTGCCCGCAATCCACAGCATATATATATATTTTACCTGTTTGGGCGAAGCCGTGGAGCCGCGGTCCCCTTGTCGCCGTATCTGGCCTACTCTGCACTGTCTGCAGGCTTGGACTCAAGTTCTAACCCTACGATTCCCGAGTGTTCATACGCGCGTGTGAGCACACAAATTGAGAATGACCATTAGTTGATGTGAGAAAGATTCACCCCTTGGTTTATTTGATCATATATTGTTGATTCCATTGTAGTTATCAATGATTTTGTAGATTTAAGATCAGATGAAAACAAACCCCAAAAATGGTTTTGATTCGTAAAAAGTCTCAGTTGTTGTGGATCACCAATCAAAGTATACAAATACGGTACATACTATCATACGGTTTCGAATAAGCGAATCAGTAAGCGAAGATATACAGTCGTACTGCTTCCTGTGCAAGAAAATCGGAATATTTGTAGGGTCACCCGTATACTCTGTCACGGACAAATTGACACCCCCGTGACCAGGGGACCGCCCATGACAGTTTGGTAGCCATGATGTCTGATGACTTTGTTCTACGGTTGGTTGAGGGTCTGTGAGAAAATCAAGTATGATGAAAGTTGCCCAGCGCCCACAGCAGTACAACACCGCTACCCACCATTTAGTAGAACCCCCCCACGAAGTTGACCCACCCCCACCCTTTTCACCATGGCGCAACTGTATACTATGCTGCCTATCCTTGCCGGCGTAAGTGTCAGTACAAGCTTGTTTGCTGTTTAATGTGTTCCTAGCTGTTGTGTGTGTTTTACCATATCGATTCATTTCCTCGAGTGCAGTTTATGTTCCTATTTGCGTTGCGTAGCACTTGCAGTTCCGGCCCCTAGTCAGGTCATAGGTCATGCACATTCATGTTATATTGTAATGTACATGGTTTGTTCATGTAACTTCTTGAAATACTGGGCACTAGGCTTTCAAAATCAGCGCTTCGTATAAGGTTTCGTCGCATTCCTTTCACCTTCTGAGTAATATGTGTTTACCTTGTTGATGCTTGCTGATCACGAGGCAGCACCTCTTTCAAAATAACTGCTGGCTTCTCTCAAGTATTACGTCTGACGTGTCGATGTATTTATTCAACTGTCAAGAACACTATCTATTTTACGACCACGTTAACGATGTACAAATATCGAGATGTGACGATATTACGATGACCACGAACGTGATCCAGTCTTAACTTGTACTGTAGCCGCTTTTTTCCCATAGACGGAATTCTGACCATCTTTAGTTCGGGGTCGCTTACACATAAGAATACATGGCTTGTATTCTTCCTGTGTATCTGTTTGCGTGACTTACACACAAGAATACATGGCTTGTATTCTTCCTGTGTATCTGTTTGCGTGACATCGCGTCTGTCCAGTGCAGATCATCAGGTCATATACGCTCAGGGATATTTGTATTTAACAATAGGATCTGTATGCACGGCACTATTAGTAATACAAATAGGTATACGAAAGACGCTAGATATTCCCCTCTATGACAAGTTGCTGCTGGTTCATCGATTTGTCACGTACATGTCTGTTCTAAACATTATATTCAGACTGCACGTTTTGCGTTGTCTCACGGATGTAAACTATAGTCGGTGTCCAGCCTCAACATATTCTGCTCCTTCGGATTCCTGCTTCACAATTCCCTTCTCCTGCCTGCAGTTGTTTATATTTGTTGTTTGTTTGGCAATTGTAACACACTTACGATGCATGCGGCTTCAGTTATTAGAAGCGCTGTGGGCGAACGCATTCGAATATTCGCATTTCTCAATCATTCTGTCCTGCGGTTATATTTAGCTTTTGACTGTTTCCTTTTGATGAGTCTATTTGAATGTTAAATGGGAACGTTCAAAATCGCATTCGAATGCACCACACTCCCGATTTGTAACGTATTCATTTGTAGCGGATAACTGTTACCCACCCCCCTTGCCCTCGGTTGGTATGTAGACTCTGTAAACAACATTGACCCAGTTTCAACGTTTAAACTTTGCAGATCCAATATTTGGATATGAAGGACCCCGACACAATCCTCTATCTACAAATTGGGTTCGGATGCAGTGCCACGTTCTCGCTGATCATGATGTTCGTTATCTCACAGAAGATCGCTACTATGAAATTTGACCCATCGGTCAAGGTTTCTGTTGAGGCGGCAGGACAGTAAGTAACCTTTTATGCATGTCACGATAACGTTGTCAGATCTTGCATCTATCCGGTTTATCTGTGCACAGCTAGTGTGTTCAGTCTAACTGTTAAACTGTTGACTTTTTGGTTTCCACTTATGTTCTTACGATGGAGCAATGATAATTTATGGCACCGCTCACTCTCGCTGAACCTGCAGGGAGCCTCAGATGATGAATATACAAGAACATGACTACGCCGAGGTGGGGCGGATGCGCTCGCAGGTGCTGATTGCGTCGGGTGTGGTGTCGTTCCTTAACTACCAGTTCGACTATGTGCAGCCTTTGTTCATCCAGTGTGTGACGCAGGTGATTACGCTGTGCATGTCACCACTGTTCCGTGTGCACTTGTTGGGGCAGGAAGCCGAAGGCGCTCTAGCACGCCCATGGAAGGAGAAAAACCCACTCATGGACATGATGAACCCAACAACCACAGACGACACCACCGCCACAGCACCCCCACCCCCCAGCCGTGTCTGCGGCGGCGGCTCCTAAGAAGAAGGCACGATCCAAGAAGATTGACTAACGCATTAAACAACGATAACCGCAACTGATGTATGGCAGACCACATGGCCTGATATATGGATCTGTTTTGTGCAAGACGAGACACAATACAGTATCACACACAATTGGAATTTAATATAAACGTGTGTTTAT